>OX457039.1:56069096-56076596 GCA_949752735.1 Lumbricus terrestris
ACAGTTTAGAAACCAGTTTTACACAGATGTGACGTGCTGAAAGGTATCACAAATTTTAAAGCTCGACCAGAAATTAAGATAGCCTAGACCTATTCAGCTAGGCCAAGTCGTCTACTGGAGCATGAGGAAGAAGGGAATTTTTCAATAGATATGATAATAAAATTATAGTCCTTCAATTTTGAGTGAAAATTTTTATAGACGCGAAGAATATGTAGGAGTTCACTTGAGCAATTTGCTGTTTGTCTATACAGATGTTTGTGTTTATAGAAAGGTTTCATATATGTCAACAGAACAAAAGGAAGTTAATTCTGGTGTTATTTTGTCATTGTGTTGTTTTGTCCATGAGCTTTCTGGCGTTCTTTTATTTTACCCATGAGCTGTCTGACTTAGTCAGTGTGCTACATAACTTTGAGCTATAGGTATGCAATGCTTTGGCGGTCATTCACGCTACGTAAACAAACGCATACTCAGTGGCGTAGCCAGGAACTTTTGATGGGGGGGTTTATGGCCGGAAACCCTGTTTTTTTACTTAAATGGAAAAATAATCTTTAAAAACCTTTTCCCGGAGCCAATGGGGGGGTTAACCCTGAAACCCCCTTGTCTACGCCACTGCGCATACTTACAGAGTACAGACGCATTATTAGGCCTATACATGTATTTGACATAATAGATAGCTTGGCATTCCATTCGTCGTTGCATGTATCGGTACTTATAATTATTTAAAACGCAAGCAATGGCGTCTACTGGCCTAGACGAACAGGCTTCTGCCTTCAGCCTAATTCGTGTCTATTAACGTAACACCTCGATGTACCGACATGCATTTTATAGCACGTATATTTCTACATGGCCGTATTATATATAGGCTACCTTGGCGACCGACGATCCAACGCAGGTGACCTTTGGTGTCAATTTGTAGAGCTGAGTAAACGCGCTGGCAGAATTTTGTATAATCGCTGTGGCATGCTCACTGCTGCTTTATGGTACATACATACATTTTATTTGATATACAATTATACTTAGGCCATAATTCTGAGAAAATTATTCGCGTTGTCTAGGCCTTATACCTTAAACCAGATATAAGTTATTGGATTAGGCCTATGCACATAGGCCTAATGGAGTTATTATCTGCAAAGAACAGGTCTTGTAATCGCATACGTGTAATCGTGTATACATATATAGGCTATGTATGTGTGGGTATAAAAACGCACTGGTCGTCAAAATAGTTCAGGCTAAGACATAAGAAATAACCTAACTCTCTTGCAGGCCTACTGTCAACTGAACACGTAGGCTACCTTTTGCTTATCGGTCGATGCCTTGTATGTATAGGCCCTACATCTATTATACAGACGTTGTGGGACTTCACGTTCAACCTTATCGTTCTTATAATAGACACTAATATGCCTGACAACCTGTCAAGGGTTGGTAGACGGGGAATGTTCATATCAACCTATATGTCATCTTGAATGATTGTACAATTTACATGTGCATGACTCATGCGCAGACAGGATAGGTCTTGGTCTCTCTGTCTCCTCTCTGTCTCCTCCCTCTCTGTACCTGTTTGTCTCTGTCTGTCTCTTTCTGTCTCTTTCTGTCTCTTTCTGTCTCTGTCTGTCTGTGTCTCTCCCTGCTCGTCCCTCCCTCCCTCTATATACAATTATACATGTATATATGGTCATATCTTCTATCTTCTATTATAAATAAAAATGTAAAACGTTACCGTTCGACAAGAAGGATCTCGGAAAGTTATAGATCGATTGTTTTCAAAATTTTACCAAAACGTTCCATTCGAACATAAGCGGGTTTGTGTAATGTCTTTTGGGAAAAAGCGCAATCTTTACGACCAAAAAAACACAACTTTAAATTCCATTCGATATACGTCGATGGAGTCCAGCCATATCCGTTTGAATTTTGACGCATCCGTCCGGCGGAGTCCGCCCAGTTTTCGGGCGCGTTTTAAAAGTGTGTCTTTATTTTTCTGGCGCGTTTTAAAAGGTGTGTCTTTACAAAATCGTCCATTTGCGGCCTTTTCCGCGCGTCTTTCTAAAACGCATATTTCTAGGGATGGAGGAAGGGGAGGGACGGAGGGGAGGGAGGGGATGAAACGGGAGAGAGGGATGCAGGAAGGGAGAGAGGGAGGGAGAGACGGAGGGAGGGAGAGACGGAGGGAGAGAGGTAGGGACGGAGGGAGGGAGGGGAGGGGATGGGAGGGAGGGAGGCGAGGGAAGGAAGGGGAGGGGAGGAAGGGGAGGGGGAACAGGAGGGGAGGGGTAAGGGGAGGGAACCTAGGAAGGGAGGGTTGGACAGTCTTTTCAGCCACAGCAACGCGTGGCCGGGTACAGCTAGTGTATATATAAAAATATATACATACAATAGGACTGATACTGATTCCCTTTTTCAATCGATTAACTATAAGGAAATCGATTGCTCTGGGATCTGCCACACAAAGAGCGAAATACTCTTTCTGTCAAAATGGCTAACTACTCCATTAGTTTGTTCGTTTGTTTGTATGTGCACTTGTTACAGCGCCGCTTCAACCTCCCTACTCAGAGGCGCTCCCGACTACAGAGCGGACACTGCATCGGAGTTTCATGCCGAAGCGCTGAGTAATTGCGAGTGAAGGACTTTCCCAAGGTCCCTACGCGGCGACTTGAAGTGGATTCGAACCTGCAACCCATCGGCTGCATGGCGACGAACATACCCCACAAGTTACTGCTTCCTCTCTACCAATGACTTCAATAGATCTGTTTATTTCAGGAAGAGAACTATAGTAATTTTGTTGTCGTCAACTTCGACTTTAAGATTTAAGGTAGCCTAAATACCGATGTAGCATCGTTATTTAGGCCTACCTTCAGAAACTTTCGTGCTTTAGACATACAACTGAACGACAATTTTCTACCAAATTAAAGAATAAAGGGGCGAAAATCAATAGAGCGCATGGTCATTAGGGTGTATGTTTGAAAAGCTGAAAAGCCAAAGAACATGTTAAGAGAAATCAAAAGAACCTAATCAAAAGGGTGAAAACTAATAGAACGAACGTTCAATAAAGGGCAATTTTGACAAGTCAAAGGGTGCATGTGCAGCATGTTTAAACAGACAGAAAGGTAACAGAAAAGAAACAAAGTTTAAGCGAATTAATTTTAGCTCTTTCAAACAATTTAGGCCTATGCGCTCAATTGACCATGCGCTCTTTTGATTTTCGCCCTTTTGATTTGCGCCCCTTTGATAGGATATCCTGGAAAACTGGTCAATATGCTGTTACTCTCTAAGATATCTCATCAGATAAAAAAATTATTTTGTCCGAATATTTGAATAGCTTTTTGCTAAGTGCTTTGATGATAAGTAAGATGCTAAACATTGACGTAACTTGTATGTATAGGGTTGAAAGTCTGCATGTAACCGCAAACAGTGCTGGCGATAAATCGGCTCCCGAATTCGACAAATCGTTTTTTTCTTAAAAGTAGAATTTCATGAGTAGGCTAATTTCTTAACTGTTGGAATGCAGTTTCCACAGGGCCGGATTAAGAAATGTGGGGCCCTGTTCAGAAAAATTTGGGGGGATCTTCGGCCAAAAAATCTGATTATCTGATGACCTATTTTTTAGGGTTTTAGTCGCTTCGTCGAAATTTCGTCAGAATATAGGGGTAAGTGGTGCAAAAGTGGCAGGGTAGGGTAAGAGTGGCATCCCCACTCTCGAAGTATGTACTTATTTTCTGAAACCTTTACCCAGTGCGAACATATCAATAGGCTATATAGTATATATCAATATCAATATCCCTAGGCACAGTGCCCGTAGGAGTCCGATGCCACTCTCTGTCTGAGTCTGTCTCGCGTCATGTTACCCAGCTTCAACAGGTTCAGTCAGCAGGTCTGCCCCATACCATTACCATCTTGAACCAGCTAGACCACCTTGTCTGATGAAGAGAATATGGGAGAGAGGCATGAAGGGTCAATGCCCGTATGTGTCCCATGCTCTCTTCTCCGACTCTCTCCACCAGTCTGTCCTGACCGACCTGTGCATGTCTGCTCAACATCATGACACCTTGAAGCATCTGGGTCGCTATGTCACTTGTGTAGTGGTTTTTGCGGATTTCAATCGTGTGGGTCTTTTACTGCCAGTGTATCGCCACCCATCTGGCAAACCTTCCTCACTTTGTCCGGGCTTAGGACCGGCGCAGGGACGTTGTTGGTTCCCTGTGGCGGAGGATGGATGCAGTTTAACGTCATGCCCAGGACATAGACTATCATTAAGTGTTACGTTTTCATAAGCCGAGAGTTTCCAAAAGTTTAATGGTAAAAATTTTATATCATTTTTTCGATTGTTCGCGTTTTTTGCAACTCGCGTGATTATCACAAATATGTTGCTCACTTTCAGTATTAAGATCGCACTTGTTAAAGTTTTATTTTGTATTATGCAGGAATGTGTGCTCTTTTAAATGCTAAAAGTTTTAAGAAATTAGGCAACGCAATAATGTTGATAGATACTCGTAATTATGAGCACCCAAATCGGGGCAAAAGTAGCACTACCAATTTTTTCCACCAAAAACGCTGTTTCCGCATTGCAGGCCCCCTAAAGTGTGGAGAGCCCCTGTTCGACCGAACGTGTTTAACATGCCTTTCCATGATTTGTGTGCGGAGCCATTTCTTCGTTTTATGCTACGAATAATTTTTTTACTCATCAGAAGCTATTGTCCTCGGAAGTCGCTTCTCGCTTTCGCCTATTATAGGTGACTGCATCATTATTTCAGGTCAACTATTCGGTGATTACACGACGTCTGGAACCGGGTGGTAGCTGGGCTATTTGTCTCCGAAGAGAACGACCAGGGCCGCATTGAGGCTAGTGCGGGTCTAGGTGCTGTGAACTTATGATTGCCTTACAAATGCTCTTCTTTGACAACCCACCGGTCCACCGCACATTATATTTATAACCAGGGCTGTAATCAAGGGTATACGTTGGTATACGGCGTCTAGCCTACTTACCTCCGAGAAAAAAACGGCATCGTATACTCATCGCCGAAAACCAGGGTACACGCGAGTATACAGCGTATACTCACCTCACGAAAGCGTGTGGGTATACGCACGAAAAAGGCAAAGGATATTTAGATATATTTTTCCCGTCATTCCGAGCGAAAGACTAAAAAGTCATAATATTTTTTCGGACAACGGGGACATATTTGGACGGATGACAAAAAAGGGTCATAAGAAATTCCGTACCCAAAAAGTCGATTTTTCTCCCGGTCAGCGTGTACTTACCTCAAAATTTACCAGTAGGCATACAGCCCTGTTTTATAACTGCGGGTCCCTTATCTTATCTTATCTTATCTTACCTGACCATTTATAAAAGCGCTTCTCGCAGCAAGAGCCTTTCAGAAGCGCTCCCAGTGCGTTTAACTCCGAGAAAAAAGACAAGTTTTTAAAACAAGTCGGAGCTAACGCACTGGTGTGTGCACACGATAAACGCTACGCACCTCTCCCTTAGCACGTATACCTCATTGCGGGCCTGAGAACGAACGAGGCGGGTCATTGGAGAGACATCGACCTTTAAGCATTATAATAGAGGCGAATCAACCAATCTACAAACCAACAAACACCTATACGCGGATGATGAGTCATCGACCCATTATCCGGACGTGCGTCATCAATGAGGGATTACTCATCGGAGGAGGAGGCATCACCGTGTGCTGCAACTGCAAGCGCTGACATCCGATGTCGCTCCACAAATCGAAGAATATATCGGTTCAGAGACTCAGCAAGATGCCACCTGTCGTCAGTTGCGGACGATAATCCGCTTTCAGTGCTCAGAATGAGTGCCATGGGCGCACGCAGAAATTTTTGCAGGGGGGCAACATTTTTTAGTCACGGTTAAATTTTTTGGTAGCAGCTAGCTGCTAGTGCTTAAAAAATGCAAAACTGGAAATTAAGAATAGACTACGGGTATTTTTCAAAGAGGTTTCTTATGCAAATTTCTCAGTTTCATTTTGGGTATAATTTTTAATACGAATAGTTTCCTTACAGATCTGTTAAAAATCAAAAAGTAGATGTCAAAAAGTAGTTCCTTAAAGGTGCGCTATATAAGTCCATAGAATGAACGGATGAATAAATGAACGAAAACTATGTGTCAGTTTTCAAGGGGCAAGTGCTCCTTTAGCTGCTTCTAAAGCGCCACTCGAAAGCCAATCGCAGGGCACCAGCTTTTTCACATGTGCCTCATCGAATCAGAAGCCTATTCCAAAGTGTAGTCAGAAAGAGGTCTGAGTCTGCTGGTCAGAGAGCCAGAGTAGCTGTTAATGTGGGTGTCACTTAAGAATGTGGAGGATCCGAGGATCAGATGAATGTGGGTATAAATTCATTTGAACAGATCTCCTTGTCAGCTTTGGGTGTAAATCCCAAGGCACGATAATTATCAGAGCCTCTTATCCAAGTTTATCTACAGTTTGACCTCCCTGGATTCTGTACTGGCAGCTTGCTAAATGGACAAAATGGAGCCTGGCTCAGAGCAGACTTGGGTTATATAATACCAATGCTGGTGAATAAGCAGATCTTCCTGCCGCAATTTCAGTGTACTTAGAGAAATTTTCAAGTTTTTGCATTAGTATTTAACTTTTTTGCAATTGTGATTATTTGCACTACAGCTGGATTCAACTCAAGTAGGCCATAATCGATAGGCCTGCTTTTCGCATGGGCACCCGCAGAAGGGTTGAAAGCCAATGGTCATTGTTGCAGTTTTTAGAAAGAGCCTGAACATGCAAGGCAGAAAGTTATAAGAGCATGTTTATTTCTATAGAGATCTCTAAACGTACATTTCTGACTTTCACTGTCTGTATCATTCGCATCATCGGTGCATTAATGCAAAGAAAGTTGTTAAAAACCCAAAAGTAGTAGTTAAAAACATAGGTGCAAGTGCCCCCCTTGCCCCTAATTGCGGGCGCCCATGATGAGTGCATCGATAACACATTACTGTAACAAAACTAGTATGGTTCTCTAGTGTTGTGCTAATCGTTTTGCTGTATGATGAAGTTTCAGTATAAATTTATATTTAACGTCGTAGCCTATAGATATGCTGGCGTTGATAAACCATGACTAGTTTGCTATTGAAATGGCGTTTTTTAATGTGAAACGTTCAATTATGATGTTTATATGCAACGCATAATTATTAGAAAGACTAATGATATATTATGGTAGTGACTTCGTTGTGGGCGTTCTAATGCTTTCTTCAGAATAAATAGAGCGACGTTGTCTCATCTGGACATGTGTCTCTTAATTGTTTTCCCAGAACTCACACCTCTTACGGTAACCAAACAGTGGACTATGCATGTATGTATGTATGTATGTATGTATGTATGTATGTATGTATGTATGTATGTATGTATGTATGTATGTATGTATGTATGTATGTATGTATGTATGTATGTATGTATGTATGTATGTATGTATGTATGTATGTATGTATGTATGTATGTATGTATGTATGTATGTATGTATGTATGTATGTATGTATGTATG
>OX457039.1:56084096-56224096 GCA_949752735.1 Lumbricus terrestris
TATTCCTTGCCTCCGACTCAGTCGTCTATATCGTCTATATCGTCTATCGAATGACTCGTCGCCTAAACTCCACTTCGATTCGCTCACTTCTCGGTTCACGGATCCTGATATCTATCAACGGATACGGGCTGACTCTAAGTACAAGTTCCTCGACGTCTTCCAGCGGTCGGTATTCCAGTCAAAAGCCATGCGTGGCTCGCTCCGAGTCCCTTTTATTCATTATCGATGCTTGCGTCAGCATAATCGTCCCTCTAAGCATTAGTCGCTCCAGTTCTCTGCCTGTGTCCCTCTGAAATCTGTGCCTGGGTCCTTCTACGTACTGCACGCGATTGCCGTCCAAAACTGCTGATACAACAGGTCTAGGTTCATGCAGCGTAAGCATGGCCCAGATTATCAGTCGCAATTTCTACCACATAGCCTTACGCACATACATACACATCCACCATAATACACACATAGTTAACTACAATTACTATAAAAGGCGCTATATCAAGTGCAATCTTATAGAGACGCACATTATCATTATTGCTGTTATTATTATCAATACTGTTGTTGTTATTATTATTAGTATTATTATATTAACTGTTATTTACTATTATTATTATTATTGTTGTTGTTGTTGTTGTTGTTGTTGTTGTTGTTGTTGTTGTTGTTATGGAATGGCTACTATTCTTTCAAATGGGGCAGAGGTTTAGTGAAATAACCCGTGAATACCACAGCGTTTACGCGCTGAATTATTGCTGAGAGTATTTGGTAGATTTATTTCTTTTTTCTATTATTATTTTTTTCTCGCCCGAGGTATTCATGATCCCTCAAGCATTAAAACATTAAAAGATTTGTTGTTCTGGAGTTAACGGTCATCCTCATCGGTCAGTTGTGCAAAAGTGCCTCGAAATGCGACAGCATTAAACTTCTGCGTGCAAATTGACATTCATTAATTCATTCATTCATTAATAGCATTTATATAGCGCCCCTTCAAGAAACTACTCAGAGGCGCTCCCATGCATATATTATTATTTACATTATTATTGCTATTATTATCATTTTTATTATCATTATTATTATTATTATTATTATCGTTATCATCATCATCATCATCATCATCATCATCATCATCATCATCATCATCATCATCATTGTCATAATCATCATCATCATCATCATCTTCATCAGTATGTACAATCATAAAATGCCTCGAGAATCAACTTAAGGTAGGCAGACCAGCCAACGGTGTAAATTTTAGCCATACATGGATGATAAGAATGTCACGAAGCTGTCATCAGAAGAGGCACATTAGTGACGCGGCCATGATTATCTACTAGGAGTTTAATGGGTTCAGAGGAAAACTATAAGACCATAAGCGGAATTCATCTCAGTAATTAACTTAACGTATAGGTGAGAATTTGTACGCTTACTCGCTGCATTTAACAGGGGTACAGCCATGGGCGGAGACCTAGGGGGCACGGGGGGACGGTCCCCCCCAATGAAGGTGTTGGGGGGGGGGACGGCCCATGCATTTGTCCCCCCCCAATCGTTGAGCGTCAAGACTAAAAAAAGGTCATCAACTTTTTTGGCGGCGAAAATTGAATTTTTTTGGGAGATTTCGTCGCCGGATGACTAAAAAAAGTCATCAACTTTTTTGGCGGCGAAAATTGAATTTTTTTCGAGTTTTCTTTTTGTCGGCAAAAGATGGAAATTTTTTGCGACACTCAGCCATTCGTCTCTCAAAAAATCTCGCGTGTTTCCATCCCCCCAAGTCTCCGCCCAGGTATCCGCCTATGGGTACAGCCTACAGGAAACCTGCTAAACTAATGTTTGTATTCTTTCCTCTTTTACTAAATTGTTCATGCTTTTCTGCGTCAGGTTTGTCAGTTTTTCAGTGCCGTTCAAAAATCTCAGTCAAGCAAACGAAGTCTGGGCTAAAAGTTCAGATGCCTTGCTATTAGTATAGACAATTAGACTTAATCTTTGAAAGCAGTTATAACTTATCTTTCATCGCACATTAAAGAGTAATGTCTGGTAGTGGTAAGATCAGATTCCTCAATTGTTTAAGTAGGTCTAGAGACTGTTGTACCGTTAGGCCACATTAACTGTCGAGCTGTTGTTGAAGTGCAATGTATGATGAGACATGATGCTGTATACCTAAGAGTATTCTGTATGTATGTATGTATGTATGTATGTATGTATGTATGTATGTATGTATGTATGTATGTATGTGTGTATGTATGTATGTATGTATGTATGTATGTATGTATGTATGTATGTGTGTATGTATGTATGTATATGTATGCGTATATGTATATGCAAAAATTATGAGTGTATATATATGTACGAACACTAAGCACTTTTTGTAGCGCTCCTTCAAGATGTCTACTCAGAGGCACTCCCGACTACAGCCAAAACACTGAATCGGAGTTTCAAGCAAAAGTACATGAGCAATTGCGAGTAAAGGACTTCCTCAGAGTTCCTGCGCAGTGGCTTGAGGTGTATTCGAATCCGCAACCTTCCGGCTCCAAGGCACCTAATATTCCCCTACACCATCGAGCCCCATATCTTTGTCTGGACAATTAGCAACTCCCAGTAGAAGTGCAGATGCTGTCGTGAGAATGCAGCTGCATTGTGCGTACATGAATGTCCATATTGTAGCTCCTCGTCAGCCTGTCAGCCTACATGGCTGCAAGATTTACATCAGAAATGGTTTTACGAAAAAACTTGACATTCTTCAGACGACCGAAATCATTTTCACTGAAGACGACTTCATCGCTATCGACTGCAGAGTCTCTGGGAATCCAAGTCCAAGGTAAGGAATCTGTCACTTCAAAGGTATTGAATCTGTCATTTCGAAGGTATTGAATCTGTCACATCAAAGGTATTGAATCTGTCACTTCAAAGGTATTGAATCTTTCACTTCAAAGGTATTGAATCTGTCACGCCAAAGTGATTAAATACGTCACTTCAAAGGTATTGAATCTTTCACTTCGAAGGTATTGAATCTTTCACTTCAAAGATATTGAATCTGTCACTTCAAAGGTATTGAATCTGTCACTTCAAAGGTATTGAATCTGTCACTTCAAAGGTATTGAATCTGTCACTTCAAAGGTATTGAATCTGTCACGCCAAAGTGATTAAATACGTCACTTCAAAGGTATTGAATCTTTCACTTCGAAGGTATCGAATCTTTCACTTCAAAGGTATTGAATCTGTCACTTCAAAGGTATTGAATCTGTCACTTCAAAGGTATTGAATCTGTCACTTCAAAGGTATTGAATCTTTCACTTCAAAGGTATTGAATCTGTCACGCCAAAGTGATTAAATACGTCATGCACTTCAAAGGTATTGAATCTTTCACTTCGAAGGTATTGAATCTTTCACTTCAGAGGTATTGAATCTGTCACTTCAAAGGTATTGAATCTGTCACTTCAAAGGTATCGAATCTGTCACTTCAAAGGTATTGAATCTGTCACTTCAAAGGTATTGAATCTGTTACTTCAAAGGTATTGAATATGTCACTGCAAAGGTATTGAATCTGTTACTTCAACGGCAGAGTTTCTTTCCTCAAAGGCAGGGAACCTGCTACCTCAAATATATGGTGTAGGCCTATCTCACCACGTGTGTTGCTCAAACAGTTGTGCCATAAAGTCACCACAACATATCGAGCATAGATCTATTCGATCTATGCTTAGGTGTGTTATGCAATGTATAATCGGACATGATAATATAGGCTACCAAGGGTAATTTAAGCCAAATAGATGCCCCGAATTTATCTTTACCAGTTACTCACACATTTGACATGAATATGGTCACAGTCCGACCAGTCCTGATTAGAGAAGTTGGGGTATCTGAAAGGAGAGTCAATTTCCTTGTATGAAAGCTATGTACACATGTACTTAGAGAGAGAAAGTTGATTCGTAAAGAGGAAGTTTTTTGTAAGTGGAGAATTAATTTCTCTCTACTGGTCGGACTTGATGCAAGAAAAGAGTGGAACGAAGTCGTTGTTTCGATCACTTAGAAACTCAGACAGCTTCCTATTCGAAAGAATTCAATTACGCCTACGCTCAACATGTCACGATAATAATATTATTATCAATATCAACCCGGAACTGAACCTTTTGGGACTTTAGTCTAAGAGATGTAATCCTTATTAGGAAAGCTGGGAAAATGATTTCCTATTTGCGTTCATTCTTCGAACTTGCGATGATTTATTCCATTGATATTCGCATATCGAAACACAAGCCAGATAACCTGTAACGATTTTATATCAGTTCATGGGCGGAGTTTGGTTTCCGTTCTTGGAGGGGATAAAGCCTTCTTGGGGGGTTACACCCGGGAAAAGATACCATTTACACGGTAAAAAATTAATCTGGGTCTTTCTGGGGAGGGCTTAGCCCCCCCCCCCTATCCCCTGATATACTCCGCCCATGTATCTGTTGACAAAAATCATCTTGTTAAAAATGATTTCACAAAGTCCGACCAGTAGAGAGAATAATAACCGAGTTAAGCAGTTAACGTGCACCACAGGCACAACGTGCTATAGAGTACATCATTATACCTAAGCACAATGCACTCTAAAGTACGAGTTTCTGGCCGTAATAAACACTCTAGGGTACGAAATTCTTCTGCATCCTGCCTCCCACTCTCTTGTTTGCGGATGCTGTACTCTAGAGTACACATCACCTACAGGTAGGCCTACATGTATCTTAAACACTGTAGAGTACAAAATATATCTAGAGTTAACCATGCTTCTTAGACCTGTCTGAACTATTCCAGTATCTTCCTTTTCATGAACAGATTAATATTTAAATAATGTCTTGTAAGTCTACTCCATGCTTACTGTGTAAAGTGTATGGAGTACGGGGTTTGCATGCAAGTCTGGTCTTTTTTTCGTTGATTAAGAGACCTGTTTGGATTGAGCCGCATGATCGATGTTGAGCGAAAGCAAGAGCACTTCGTGTATAGAAGATAATGCTTTTGTCCAGAAATCACCAAACTTCCTGTTCTAGAACCAGCGCAAGTAGTCTTCAGTTGTCTGGCATAGACTTACTACCAGGCCAACAGAAGCTTGTCGAGAATCGCCGTTATTTTGCTATTTTATAACCTGCTGAGGTTTTCCAGAAGCGAGACTATATATACTGGCGATAGGCTAATTGCCTTGCAATTGCATTTCGTTTTGGACTGTTTTTCTCATTAAAAGACACATTATTATATGCGCCTTCTTTTATTAACCAGTCGTACTTTTTACTGGAATCAATTCCAGAGAAATTGAAATAATTCGACAGTAATTTAAAACTAAATGCATTGCAAAGGCAATTATCGCAAATAGCCTATCGGCAATCGAATGTTAAACAATGGTCAACTTTATATGCTACGTCTCAGAGTAAGTACCGGTAACCTCCAAAGGACAGCACAAAATCGCAACTGCATGGTGAGTTCGAGTCACCGTTCAGATAAAATATGAAAGTATACAAACGACATGAGGAAAAGAATTATTCTTTGTCTTATAATGCATATCGTCTATAGTTAATTATCTGGAAACTCGTTCAAAAACCTGTAGAAATATACTTTATATACCATACTATATACTATACTGCTATACTGTTCTCTATACTATAATACTGTATATACTTTACTATATACTATGCTGTTACACTATACTATATAGTATAGCCTATACTATACTGCTATATACTATACTGCCATACTGCTATATACTACACTGCTATACTGCTATATACTATACTGCTATGCTGTCTATACTGCATCGAGTCGGATGCTCAGAGATAGCAAGTGAAGATCCTTGTAAAGTTGCAAGAAAGAACAAGGACATGAGTCAGAGAAGTTTTCGCTTTCATTGAACCCGAGAGAGAGCTATACTAAACGTAATAAAATAAGATGTGCTGTTTTGAAATTTATATCCTTCCGAAATGATCGAAGCTCTTTTATTGTGATGTAATTATGCTGTTGAATATGATTCGCAATAATTCTGATTTGAACTTTTAATGTTGATATGATATTTTCAACTGTTGACCGTCGTCGTGTTTAGCATTGATCGTCCTCATGGACGGAGTTTATCAGGGGCTAGGGTGGCTATAAGCCCCCAATAAGACCCAGATTTATATAGTTTTATTACCGTGTAAACGGTATCTTTTCCCGGGCTTAGCCCCCACCCCAAGAAGGCGCAGACTCATAAGTTAGCCCTTCCAAGAACGGAAACCAAACTCCGCCTATATGATCGTCCTTCTTGAGACTTCACTTCTTCTATTAGTTTGCTATGATCTATTAACTTGCATTTATTGTTGTTGAAGTGGTTGACATGATTTCTATATTGCTCGTAATTCTCCCAGTTTGCCATGATTTGAAGGAGGCATGCAGACGTGTTGCATAGTTTCATTGAAGGTGAAAAAGCTGCTGTAGTAGGCTATTAACATAGCATGCCGGAGTGTATATGCATAATTGGGGATCCAAAAATGGGACCTTCTCAAAACGTATTGTTCCTGTAATCGCATGTGAGGCTGGGGTTAAACTCCGAATATAGTAATTGGACTTTGCGGTTTTTGTGTGTAGTAATTCTTCACACTCGCACGCACACACGCACACACCACACACACCAAGTACATGCGCGTCTCGCATTTCGTTTCCTCAAAACTAACTACACCAACCTAATTATATGTGTATACCGACTAAGTTAGTGCATAAATTAGCCGATAATAACTCAATTAGTGCAGTAGACTAGATAATTACGAAATTACAGAAAGCCAAACAGAGTTTATGCATGCAGGATCTATACTCAATGGCTTTCAGTAATTTATAGTTTCGACAAATGGTGTGTACGGCTGAGAAACTTACACAAATACTATATCAGGCACATGCACACCTACGCACACATACCTCTCACACATACACATACAAACACACGTACACAAAGATATGTGTATATATATCATAGCTACGCGCACGCACACGTGCACAGCTATATAGTCTATAGCCCTATATAGGCCCTATATATATTGTATATGTATATATCAGTGCATGTGTTGATGTAAGTTCTTCGGCTAAGCGCAATCAAGATGCATGTATAATAATTGTTTATATATAAAAATATATATGGGCAGAAGTAGGCCTACATGTGTACGGCCTAAATATGTGGAGCTATTCTATGCTCTAGCGTCACTATATTATGGTAGCATGCACATTATGTGAAATCTTTTCAACCGTTTGAAACCATTGCCCGTCCTTTTCCGGTCATAAGGTATACGTGAAATCGCGCCTTGGTTAAATTTACTCCATATTTAGGCCTAGGTTGCAGCATGAAGGTTAGACTAAGTCACAATTTCAAAACTTAACCTAGCTCTTCAAACTCTTTCCATCTTGCATCATAAAAAAAATTCACCTTGGTATATCACTGCAGGGTCTCGTTTGCTAACCATTTTAGAAATCGACCAGCGTGGGTGAATAAGACTTGGCGTATATAGGCCTACAGTGATGATAAATTAATGTGGAGGATTTTCATTGTTGAAACGAAGCTATAGGCTATACATGTATATATGTCAATGATGCCAAGTACAAGGAATAAGGAGGTCATTGAAGTTTTGACCTGACATTGGATCAAGATGATTTGCCCGGTTTAACCAAATTAAAAATTATGCTGTGTAGAGTGAATTTCACTATGCATCTATGAAGTTAAGCTAACCAGCTCACGAAAAGTAACTTAAAAGTTGCGAGTAGATTCATCGGAGTTGACGAACTCATCGGTTTCCACGTGTATTTCGAGAGCTCTACGGTATAAGTTGGCCCTGTTTTATAGAATTATAGTTACTTAAACTTCTAACTCGAGTGTCATAGAGGTTCGTAGCTCAGCAAATTGGGATAGCGGTCAACTTGTGAAGATCTGCCCATATTTCAACAAAGCAACAGACCTGCGATCAAATCATACTTATGACCTATGAGGCTACTCTACAATGAATATATTCTAATGAGCCATTAGCTAAATTTGACATTGTGCAGAATCCGAAAAATTTCGTAGTTGGAAAAAGTTGATTCTGCTTCAGAATTATTGCGTCTTGCAACAGAGAGTCTTGCCCAACACATCTATCCAACTGATGGATATGCGTTGGGTAAGACACTCTGTTGCAAGACGCAATAATTCAGTATCCATAAGTTGGATATACTTTTAGCTTTATCGACTAAATCACTCAGATGTGTTTGGTGTACAAGATTATGTTTGATATTCTTTCACCAGCAATTCCTCCTATACATAAGCGGCATTGAATGTAAACTCGGAGAAATACAAGACCCATGAGACACTGAGTCACTTGGTCACTATACCACCGAAATGAGTAAAAGGTACTATATACGATAGCGTATAACCTACTCATTCGGGTACGATTTCAAGTACAGTTCTCAATCTTCGAGTCGAAATAAAGTAATCACTGAAGCATGATACAGAATAACACTTTAAACATACATGGTGTTTGGCATAAGTTGCTGGAGACCTCGTTATCTCCAAGCAGCAGCTTTTGCCAACCAACGCTTTAGTGACTACTTAGAACTGTACTACGCTTTAGTGATTACTTAGAACTGTACTACGCTTTAGTGATTACTTAGAACTGTATATATACTTGAAATCGTACTCGAATGACAATGTAATAGGCCTATATGATATATCGAACTTGAACTTGGACTCGGAGATCAGGCAATAGAACTACTATTCACCAAAACTCCTCCCAAGGACTTAACTCTCTATAACAGTGGTTCCCAACCTTTTTTGACTGTCGGGCCACTTTTTCTAAGTTGGAGGACACGAGGGCCACTTTTTCTTAGTTGAAGGACATTAGGGGGTCACAAGGCTAAAATTTAATTAAATAAAGGCGTATAAAATTTTTATAATTGAACCAAAATAGAATGTTTGATGCGATTTATTAACGTCCAAATAAAATAATTTGCAGCAGAAAAGAATCATATATTCTATCATGTCCAAATTGTCAATTTATACATATATTTTTCTTGATTCATTGAGATGCTGCGGCCCGCGGGCCATTTTTGTAGGCCAGGCGGGCCACTTTTGGCCCGCGGGCCACGGGTTGGGAACCGCTGCTCTATAACTTAAGCCTGTTTCTTCTAATTCATGTATACTGATTTCGTGTATTCATGGAGAGGCAGATTTATCCTGCCTACAAATCTGTTGAACAGTATCCGATGGTACAAGGACGGAATACTGGACGAAACAGCAAAAGACAAAGATACCTACACAATCGAGGTGGCCAATAAGAGCCACGAAAGCGTCTACTCGTGCGTCGCCGAAAATCAATTCGGTTCTGCACTCTTTCCAGGTGTTCTTCTCAGTATGGCAGGTATGTCTATTGTCTACATTTTCCAAGACAACGTAAGCCTATGTAATTATAAGCGAAGTAATTATTGCAATAGCAATTAAAACAATTCTTGTTGTTTAAAGAGCAATTTAGACAATGCTATAATGAAGAAGCGTAATGATACTCAGTTATAACTATGATACAAATGCTTCATACTTTATAGGATAGCCCTCCTATTGTCATTTCAAGTCTGTTTACTTGCAATTCTCTGTTCAGTTAATGTAGTCAAATTTGGTCAAATTTGAAATTTTTTAAATGATGGATTTCGTCAAATTGTTGAAGTAACTTCTTGAATTATAAATGGCGGTCTGTACCCTAACGACTTTCAGAGCGATGGGTGTTAATTCTGTTAGTATGCTACACAAGGTTCTTTGGGCTTAATTAGGCTTAATTACGAATATATGTTAATAGGCCCTCTCACGTCTACTTGGATATTATATGTACATCATATGATATAATAGACATACCGCTAGGCCTACTTGTTTAATAACTTTCTTACTATATATGCTATTCATAATCACCTACACATTTAGAATTACTCAATTTACATACTTGCGTGATTGCTACTTCTTAGGCCTACTTGTGCGCTTTCTTGATTGCATTGTTGATTCTTTTCCAGTTTCTTTCTTTTTCTTTTTCTTCTCATCTACATGATTTTCTGACCGACTTTTTCCATCGTGGATGTACAACTGGTGTACACGTTATAAAAAGGATTTAGTGCGGGTTTCTTTGACTGGTGCTGCGCCATAATAGAACATGGAAGAACAATGAGTTCCCGCTTCCAATCAGTCAGATGCTACGTCCTGCGCAGTCGTTATCTGCTGTGACAAGTCACATCGGTCACATCGGTCACATCGGTCACATCGGACTTTATCTATTGTAAAACCTTTCTTTAACATTCTTCCCACTGAAACTCGCTCTGTTCTGTGTAGTGTTCTTTTCCAACGATTTCGTTCGAATTTTCTAAAGACTATTCACTTTAACACTGAATGATGGATGGGCCAAGCACAGGTCGAGGGCCGCTGATACAAGTCAAAGAGGCGCCATGGAAATGTTTTGTTAGGATGACAATTACAATTGACAACAATTGTCTGATTCTCCTAGTTCTCGATCCGTTCTCTGCTATGGACCAGACACCGAAATACACCGTTTCCGTTGGGGTTGGTCTCGTCATCGACTGTCGCTACAACGCCCCGAGTGTCCCTCCGGCCACCATCCGATGGGTCAAGCTCAGAGATAGAAACGACCCATGGCCATTGCCAGTTCAACCGGACAACTCACGAGTTCTGATCTCTCTTCTGGGTAGGTCGTCATATTATTTATTCAGCCAAATAAAAGGGTATCTGTGGAAATGTGGGGCCGATTTTTCGCTGGCCTGCAGTAGGCTTTAAATGTTTGTGAAGTAGTAACTCAAGATCCGCACTTTCAATCATTTCAAATATAATTATTCCGTTGTCTATACGTTGTTGAATGTTGTTGTTGTTGATCATCGTCGTTGTTGAGTGTTGTTGTTGTTGAGTGTTGTTGCTGTTGTTGAGCGCTGTTATTGTTGTTGATCATCAGTCGAAGGTTCATCACACTCTCACGACGACTGCTGCTGATGGATGCTTCCAATAAATCTTATAAATAAACGATTAATCAATCAATCAATCAAAAAACTTGATTGATTGATTGATTGATTTCCCGGCTGTATGGATGTTTTAAGATCCTACCCAGAATACACGATTAGGCTACACGTCATTATTAGGCTTGCAGGCAGTGTGCCGAATAATGTATTAACCTGTTCATTACAATTGTACAAAAATGCCGATTTCTTTCTGAACTTTTGCTTACTGTAATGTTCAAAGAATCGATGTCAATGTGGGATGTTTTATAATTTACACCAGTATTTCAGGTTTGATATAAAGACATATATCTCGCTGCTATAATTACGCCGTCTGCTAAAATTCCCGCTGTTGATGAATACTTTAATCTGCAACAGAAAAACACTCGTAACTTCGTATAAGACGGATGTAAAATCGTTTGTTATTTGTAAATCAGGATCAATGGTGTTCGTCAACACGGAGGTCAACGACACTGGGCTTTACATGTGCATGGCAACAAACGCGGAGTTAGACAAGAGCGTTTCAGGCAGTCTCACATACCTTGAGGTTACAGGTAGCCTATACGAACACTTTTGTCATACTCACAAAATATATAATAAGCCCATTCAGCAAGCTATGTATAATATGACCTCTAGGCCTAATTAACCAGATGACTATCATGCCCTAACTCTGTGGATAGAGAAAACTCTTTAGAGTAGGACTATATGCATTCTTTTATGCGTTCATATTTAGCCTAATCGATATACATTTCGCTAATCCTATTGATAGATTTTATTCTTCATTTCTTCTGTAAGCTGGTACCCTGCGCTTGGCTTTCGAGTGGCGTAAAATTAGAAATCTGGAGGTTACGCTTTATTTTCAATGTTTATTCTTAGATGTGAGCTTCGTTAATTTTGTCTGCAGACACCATGGCGCCACTGTTCAACGCCGCTCCTGTTCTGCTGTTTAAATCCATGGACACGCAGAAGGTGTTCGTCGGGAACAGCGTTTCCATTCAGTGCATCTTCTCTGGAAGGTAACTTTTTGCTATAATTATTATTCAGTGCAGTGATTTCGATTCAGTGCATCGCTTTGGAAACCAAGGCTTCGTTCACTCATGCGTTCAGAACTTTTACCATTTAATTATTAATGTAAGGTATCACTGTACCGGTGATGTAACATAGACATGTAACATGTAACATAAAGAATACTTTATGCATTTACTGTAATGTAATGTGACAGAACACTTTAGATCTTTTAATGTAATGCAATGAAAGAGAATACTTTAAGTATCTTAATGTAATGTAATACGACAGAACACTTAGGGTCTTTTAGTGTAATGTGATATAACAAAACTTTTTCGTTTGATTTAATTTAATTAAATTTATTGTAACAGAGTTCCCCCAGAGACGCTGAGGATGTAAACGAGAAGACTGTTCCGAGAGTTTTAACATTGAATGCGTGGGGAGAGAGAGAGAGAGAGAGAGAGAGAGAGAGAGAGAGAGAGAGAGAGAGAGAGAGAGAGAGAGAGAGAGAGAGATGTACAAGTTACAACTAGTGACCCATGGATATAATAACTGGACGTTGGAATGCTGGACATAGGTTTCGAATGTAGACTTAAGTGACTAATGCAGAATTAACTTAGTACGATTGCCATGTTAGAAAGTAAGGTGTAGCGGCCTATAGGTCTACTACGCTTAGAGCTGCAACGTCCCTGCTCCATTCCTTCCGTCCTGACGCGTCTGGACTATTGTAACATGTGGAAATGTTTGTCTCATGTAGCAATATGGGTCTGACGTGAAACTATAAATCTCAAGTGGTGTTAAATATTAATTCTATAGGCTTAAGGCAAGGTCGATGTCATAATGGGCATCAATCATGTGGGCACACTAGTAGGCTATGTCAAGCCATGCAACGTGGTAGGACAGTTAGCACTGGTTCAACTAAGACAAGTAGTGGAAATGGAGTGACTGAATCTGTTGACAGACCGATTCCAGAGATCACGTGGCTAGCGAAGGATCCGACTACAAAGAATTTTTATCCAGTGACGGAAAACTACACGTCATCATCATCGTCGTCGTCGTCGTCGTCATCATCCCGTTTCAAACTTCGTCAGAACGGAGCGACTCTCGTTATTGAGAACATCGATGAACTGAGTGCCGACCAGGTGACCTGCGAAGGAAGAAACGTTGCTGGAAACAGCAGCGGAAGTCAACGGAATAACTTCCAACTTCTCATCTACGGTAATTATTGTTTCATACATTTACCATGCAGATTCTTGCGCACAGAGTGCTACTTCAATTCATTCGTTCATTCATTCTATGGAAATACATAATATAGGCCTACAAGATAAATAGCAACCCATTTTTCAAGATACGAACTCAGGACCACTGTTGATTAAATTATGTGTTGTTCTTAAATTTTATGTTGCATATTATAGTCGCACCATCTTTAACTACGATAAGTTGTCCTCATATTCTCATAATTATAGTCCACCGGATTTGGCTGACCTCTCCACTGCGTGAAGATATAGCCGGGTCAAGTAGCCTAGGCCTATACTTATACATGTAGCCTACTTGTTTAAAGTTTTATGTTGTTAATACTATAATTAGATTGACCAATGCTCATATTCATACACAATTTTGAATGCTTTATAGAAGTATTAAGCCAATTCTTCTAAGTTTGGTCTTTATATATGCATATAATTGTGTAGATGATAATTATATAGATCTATTCCCTCCTAAACGCGTCGTATACATACAAATGTTTGAAAGGGAAATGAAGAAAAGAGAAAGTGAGAAATTAAGGAAGACAGAAATAGGAAGCGAAAACGATTGAGTATATATAGGACAAATAGAAAGAGTTTTAGGTGCAAGTTTTTACGGGTATACATGTATTTACATGTATTTACATGTATTTACATGTATTTACATGTATTTACATGTATTTACATGTATTTACATGTATGCCTATCGACTGAATTCATAATAATTATTATTGTTTCATTGGTCTTACATTGCTCGTAATAGGACCTAAGCATGCACGATGAAATGTTTTATTCCGTTTACCTTTAGCATTAGCATATCAAGACAATGGAGTATGAACGTAAATGTTCAAATTATTCTACTGCGACCGTAATGTTTCCACCGGGCTAATTTTATTTATGAATTTTCTTCAGCAACATTTTAGGCTTCAATAGAAAAGATACATTGACAAAGCCAAGAATTTTTAAGAACATTTAGACGAACTGGCATACCTGGCACATGGACACCATGACCAAGAGCATGAAGAATGACGATGATGACGACGACGACAACGACGATGATGATGATGCTGATGATGAATATTATTATGATTATGATGATGCAGTCATGCTATGATCGTTAACTCCAGAACAACAAAGCACTTAGTAAATTGGCTCTTAGACCAGAGGAATCATTTTTACCTCGTGCGAAAAATAAATTTAAAAACATAGAGCAGCAGCTCGTCCACTGGAAATATTTCAAAATTACCAATTCGCTCAGTTTTGTTCTTGAAAGATAATTGCAACTTTAAATTCGTAGTCATGCTATGTTAACTTCTCATGCACACTTCTCGCTGACTATTTTCAAGTGATCCTGTTTCCTGGCCTACAATTCAGATCCGTTCTAGATACGAACCGTGAGAATTTAAACAAAATTTCGCCTATGCATGTCCATGTTATTACCATATCTCCATGTTATTACCATATCTTCGGTCTGCGTAATTATGAAATGGAGCATTGGCAATAAAGTTTAATGCGCATCATTTTCACAAAATTACTGGGCTTTCAGCGCCTTTGACGCCTTTTTATATAGACTTAGACCTACATACTCTGCTTCAATCACCCTCTTCGTCTGTTTCTGTTATATATTGCTTTGTCGACTTGTCATCGCATGGACAATTAGACACACAATGTGTCAATTAGGTCCATAATAATTAGGCCTACATAGACCTCAAACTGCTAAAAATCCTCAGATGTTACGTATCTGCTTCCTAAATCTAGGCCTATAGCTATAGGCTACATATCGCTAGCGGTATACCTGACCTGTAATTCGAAACATGAGCTAATACTTTCTAAAAATCGTCTTCAAACAATTATTTTTCAGGCTGTTGAAAGCCTTAGTCTATTACCCATCTCCTCGCTTCAGCTCAGCTAACCATTAGCAATTTGATGGATGGGATATTTCTAAGCGGCCACTTGATAAATACTTCACCTTGGAATTTTGCACTAAAATCTGTTCATTCTATTATTGCTGAATGTCAGTTAAATGAAAAAGAATGCTTCTAGACTTCTATCCTGTTTCTGTCTGTCTTGTTAGAGAAACCAGTGTCTCTTTTCAGATATCACAAACACTAAGCAATGATTTGTTAATTCGTAGGCTATACGCTCTGAAGTCTCTGCCTCTCTTTGTTTTGTTTGTTTGAATGTTAGTTACAAGCTTAACAAGGCGCTTGGATTGTAAACAATTTTTGTTTATATTGACAGAGAAGCCACGATTTCTTGTCACCCCTCAGAGTCGCAACGCAACCATCGGAGACACCGTTGTGTTTGGGTATCGGATGACTGGACGACCCCAACCAGAGTTCCAGTGGACGAGCAGAGGCAGACCAATTCTTCTAGGTTTGAGATATCTTACTCGCTCACTCAAACTCTACCATACTCAGCCAGGAGCTGCCCCGGTTTATGCTCTCCGTATTACCCCACATTTCTATCTTTTTTTCTTCTCGTCGATAGCCTATAGTAGGCTATAATGTAGAGCACTGTATTTGCGTTGCTCACTATACTCACAAAGATATATGAATTATTGTCACTTTCACAATTACAATAACAACTACCTGATTGTTGTTAGCTTTCTTTTCCATTCGACTTTCTTCTGCATCCTGCTTTCTATTTTCTATCCTCTCCCGAATTGAACGTCTCCATCATTTTCACTCTTTCAACTTCCCTATAGAAATTCTCGTCAACATCTCGTCTATAGAATCGTCCAGGTTTTTTAGATGTGAAAGTGAACTTAAATTGTCGATTATTTATTTAATCATCGGTCTGAATGAACTCTGCGATTGTTTTTAGATTCCTCTGTCTTCTTCGATGCCTCTAGTCTGACATTAACGAACGTCACTAAAGAAATGACATTGAGCCTGCAGCTTAACATCTCCAATAGCTATGGCTACAGCGTGGCAAACGTTTACATGATCGTTTTCGGTAAGACATTGCATATTATATCAATAAATATAACCATAATAAATAGGCGCCTGTAAAATATATAGTCTAGGCCTATATATATAATATATTCATATAATATTCGTTTAATAATTCTGATTGACACACCGCACTCACTTCCAAACAGTTTCATTAAGTTAAGGCCTAGCTGATCGTTTGAATTCTAGCCATTTTTTTCAATCTACCGTATCTATTTAGACTAACCCTACTTTTTGTTCTTTGCTTTTTACCGACTAACTGTAGTTGTCTGCGTTTGATTTATATATTCTAGTAGAAATGTTTACGTTAAGTGAACTATATTATTATCTTATCTGCAAGGCTTGGTCTGCGTTGCCATTACAGTGTAATTAATTTGCGTTGAATAGGTTTCATAGCAGAGGGATATTATCCCTTCAGGGTCTCACCATTTTTTAAAATCTCCTGTTGTTGCTGCATTTTTACTTAAGAACGTCTTGCCTTAAAATGTTTCCAATAAAATGATTGATTGACTGATTGACTGATTAATTGATTTCAATCGTGATTGATTAATTTATTAATTGATTGATCAATTAAATGATTGATTGGTGATTAATTTATTAATTTATTAATTTATTGATTGAGTGATTGATTAGCCGATTGATTGGTTAATTTATGAGTTGATTGATTGATTGATTGGTTGATTGATTGATTGATTGATCGATTGGTAATCTTTCATTGGGTTTTTGTTGGCCGATTAAAAGTTTTGGATTCGATATCGAGTTCTTTGTATTTTCATCTGTCTATGGTCATTAATTATAGCAGCCTGACTTCCGTTTTCCTCCCCTGTCTTCTTTTCTTCAAAAGTCTTTTCACTTTCACTTAGGCTATTGCACGGGCGCCCGTAGACATTTTTGCAAAGGGGCAAAACACAATGGTCACAGCTAATTTTTGCAGGGGCTTGGCAAAATGCAAAGCAGAGGATTAAGACCATGGGGATATATTCATTATTCATATAGGTTTTTAAACGCAGTTCTCAGTTCCGCTTTGTGTATCATTAGGACTTTAGTGCAAAGAAATTAAATAAGATCAAAAAGTTGTAGTGAATGTGGGCGTCGATTTTATAGGAGGAAAATGTCCCATCTTGTCCTTTATTGTATCCGCAATGCCTGAGGTTCAGTTGGATATATTATGTGTTAGCACCTATGATTATATTATATATTATTATATATTATTACATTATTATTATATATAATATTATATATTATGTGTTAGCAAATATGTCAAAGCGTGAGTATAGTAAGATATTGTCTATAATTTATATGCGCCGTCAGTTGATTATTTGTTTCTCCATTGAATAAGTATGTCAGTGGTTTCTTCTATATATCAGCGCCTACAGTTATTTCATCGGACCACACGACCGTCTCTTATCCCGAGTCGGGCATCGCCGTCTTCCGCTGTGACGCCCAGACCGACCCATCTACCCCGATCGACATTCAGTGGATCCACAGCGTCTGCCACTCCTCCCCATCCCCTTCTTATCCTCATCCATCCTACTCCGCCTACCACGAGAATGGGTTGGATGTGCGTCTGGTCAACTACTCAACGTTTCAACTCGACTTCGATGACCAGCTGCAGATGGGGGGAGGTGGGGGCAAGCGAAGACGAAGGCATTGTCTCAACTTCACCTGCCTCGCCTCGAACGGTCTCACGTCCGCTGGGCTGACGGTTTCTCTGCCGCTCAATGATGACGATGACTTTGGTGGATGGAGAGCCGTGCCTCAGTCGAACAGTGGTGACGAAGAGGGGACTTATACCCAGAGAGGTAAATGCACTTTTGCTGCGCCTTTGTGATATTACATTTGCTATATTTATAGAACGATTGTAGGCTAACTGTTACAGATTTAAAAGTTGCTGCTACAAGAGAGATTCGAATCGTTAGCGGGCGCTCTGCCGACCCCGTGATACTCAACTTCCATTGAATTTAACGACCATTTTAATTAGGGAAGACCAAAAAGAAATTCATGTCAGTGGTTGATGAGCTTCTTATTTTAGTAAAATTCAAGGTTTGTGTATATATATATAGGCCTACAGTAGTTGTCTTCCAGGCACACTTTATTTGAATGCAACGTATTAGTTTTCTTTCCATCGGAATGCAATATTTTAGCTTTATTTAAGCAACACTATTTTGAGATACATGTAGGCAGTGCTAAAAGTGTGGAAAAATAAGTACTATAAGTGCCTGGACGTCCTTACCTTTCCAAAAGAAGTGCTTGGATGCCCCTTACCTTTTCAGTCAGTGCTGGCCAATAAGTGGCAGGACGGCGTTCAGAATTTAAAATAAGTGCATGAACGCCGTCCATGACCGTCCAGGCACACTTTAAGCCCTGCATGTAGGTCTATAAGTTATCTTGAATATGCCTCTCCTCCCTCCGTGTGAGCGGTACCAGTTATACTCCACATGTGGTTGTTATTATTATTTGCTCTTAGACTGGACTCAGTTGGTCAGCCACATCGGTTATGCAGTGATCGGTCTTTTATTTCTGGTCATCGTCATCGTCGTTTCAATCCGTCTGAGAAGAAAATGCGATTCCACTGGTCACCCGTCGATGGCATCGTCATCAGCTGCAGCAGTGACTGCCAGCGGAACCAGTCTGTCCAGCGACAGTGATAGCACAGTCCCCGCAGGTAGCATTGACCACGGAAGACCCAATGGACGCAGTGAGTTTCCGTCATTGGTTGTTGTGCAATGTACAGTGTACGGAATATTAAAGGTTTTCCATTGCATATAGGTTGTGCAATGTGTATTGTATGATTTGTATCGGTAGCCTATTGTATAGATAGTATCAATCGATCACATAAATTTATGTAGCGCCCTTCAAGATCTCTACTCAGAGGCGCTCCCAACTCAGACTTGGTCGAAAAAGAACAGTCTTCAGAAGACGATAGGAAGAGCCAGCAGATACGATTGAATAAGCAATATTGTATACATTGCATAGATTGTCTTAGATTGTATAGGTATAGACTATGTATAGGAAGGTTATTGTATGGGTAGTCAATTGCTTAGGTAGTCTATTGTGGCTGTAGTTAATCGTATACTGTACTACCTGTCCTCAACTTGGCGTCTCCAGCTTTCGTGGGGCGCGGTGGTGTAGTGGGTATGTTCGCTGCCTTGCAGCCGGAGGGTTGCAGATTTTAATCCATCTCAAGTCGCCACGCATGCAGGGACCTTGCATGGACAAGTCCTTTACTCGCAATTGTTCAGCGCTTCGGCGTGAAACTGCGATGCAGTGTCCGCGCTGCAGTTGGGAGCGTCTCTGAGTAGAGGGCTTGAAGAGGTGCTATAGCAGGTGCGCATACAATAGACAGCCAATGCAATGGACTATTTTGTGTGTTGTGGTAGACTATAATTATAGTGTCTCCCTTTCTTTTTCTCTCTTTCTCCTCCGTTAGGCCGTGACCGACGATGAGACATCAACTTGGCGTTTCCAGGTTTCCCTATTGCTGTTTTTCTCCGTTGCCTCTCTCTCTCTCTCTCTCTCTCTCTCTCTCTCTCTCTCTCTCTCTCTCTCTCTCTCTCTCTCTCTCTCTAATGTAGTTTACTGGTAGTCTTTTGTAGGCCTATTTGCTGTCTAATTAAGCTGCTAATGTGGAGGAATTGGGCAAGACATCTAAAAACAATGATACCTTTCACCCAACAGATAATTAATTATAAACATGAAGATCTATGTGATAAACGAATGCATAGTAAGTAAGTAAGCACTCGGTAAAAAACCGGATGGCTCGTTATCAGCCAATTATCCCAATGTTGCAATAAATGCCCAACTGAGATGGATATTGAACCACTGAAGAAGAGTGTCTGTACTTTAAAACAGGAAGACATGGCAGTGGATCTGGTCATCAGCATCACCATCACCACCAGCATCACCTGCAGCATAGATGCGATGGACAGCAGTGCAGAGGCGCATTGCTGTCCTGCTGCAGCAACAACAGCACGTGGTCGACGGTGGCAGCTCTACAAGACCTCTCCATTCCACGCGACAGACTGCAGGTCACCGAAACAATTGCTCAAGGTATGCGCTCGTATAGGCTACACAAGAAATTCGACGATGATAGCTATGTATGGGGATGTTGATGATGTTGTTGTTGTCGTCGTCGTTGTTGATGATGATGATGATGATGATGATGATGATGATGATGATGATGATGATGATGATGATGATGATGATGATGGTGATGGTGATGGTGATGGTGATGGTGATGGTGATGGTGATGGTGATGGTGATGGTGATGGTGATGGTGATGGTGATGATTATGGTGATGATTATGGTGGTGGCAGGTTGAGGACAATGACGACGACGACGAAGAGAACAATAGCTAAAACCTTGGCCAGGTACAGGAGCATATGAAGCCAGGCCTATAGAGAGCGTAGACACTAGAATATGCCTTATAATAATATGTTATTGTTCAACTAGTACTTATTATAATAATCCTATCGCTTCTGTACAGGTCAGTTTGGCCAGGTCCTGGCTGCGTTTCTACACGACCCTCGCGGTGAGCTGAGAGACACAGTGGCAGTCAAAGTCCTAAACAGTAAGTCGCTCAATTTAATATCCTATATTGTCTCAAATTGGCAGCATAGTCTAAAATATTATCATCAGCCTATACAAAGGGCGACTGATTCTTCAGTTTATTACTCGTATACGATCATATATAATTATATATCATTTTCATATCAATGAGAAGTTTAATAAGGACAGCACAAAAATGCTGCGAACTGTAAACATCGGAATTAGGCCTAATTATATATATATATGTCCTGGGCAAGACGTTAAACTGCATCCATCCTCTGCCACAGGAACCAACAAATTCCCTGTGCCGGTCCTAAGCCCGGATAAAATGAGGATTGAGGAAGGTTTGCCAGATGGGTGGAGATACACTGGCAGTAAAAGACCAAGACCATAGAAATCCCCAAAACCCACGGCACAAGTGACATAGCGACCCAGATGCTTCAAGGTGTCATGATGTGGAGCTGACATGCACAGACCGGTCAGAACAGACCAGTGGAGAGAGTCGGGGGAGAGAGCGTGGGACACATAAGGGCATTGACCCAGGTTGTCCTTCGTGCCTCTCTCCCAATATTCTCTTCAATCAGACAAGGTGGTCGAGCTGCTCCAAGATGTTAATGGTATGGAGCAGACCTGCTGACCGGACTGGTTGAACCTGGGCAGCATGACGCGAGACAGACTCAGACAGAGAGTGGCGTCGGACACTTACGGGCATAGCCCAAGGATTTTGATGATGATGATGATGATGATGATGATATATATTATATATATATTATATATTATTATCATAGTATGAAATTTGACATAAAACATATGAATCAGTTGCGACACGAACCCACATATATTTTTACATACACACTATGAGTCTGTAATGCTTCTCGATCCTCTTTCCTTAGGGGTGTGGGTTTTTCCCCTGTAAATACCTTGATTAACCAACCACTTACTTAGCGCTTCATCTCACTTATTGATTCATCTCGTTCAATTAAACAGACGCTCTGAGTCCAATCCCGCTTCTGAAGTCCAAAACGCTTATATCGATGCACTCCACAGTATATATATATATATATTTCACACTAGGAACTCCGCCACTGCACACTGCTCGCACTTTAGTAGTGCCAGTCCCATGCCTGAAGTAAGGGTGAGGGCAATATAAATCATACTTGATACGACACAGTGTCTTTAAACAGCAGCAAGTAGTCTACACCTTTCTTGTGCTCTCACCCCCACGACGACACCAGTTACTAAAGAAATAGAATGCAATAAACAATAGAATTCATTGTTGTGTTTGCATTTCTCTTCTGGATCAACCCGTGCACTTTCTGCTCTTGCGAATAACCGCCAACAACTGTTTCATTCAGAAAGCAATTTGACTGACCTCAGATGACCTCTAACTGTGTTGTTTGAAGGTGACATGTTGGAAGCAAACGTCATCGAGTTGTTTCTGAAGGAACCGGAAGTCGTGCGTCACTTCCAACATACGAACGTTCTCGGTGTTCTTGGAGTGACGTTCGAAAGAAGCGGAGGTCCGTTGATCATTCTTCCATTCATGTCTAATGGAGATCTAAGGAGCTACATCACGAGACCAGATATGGTACGGATTTAACCATTGCGTGGTGCAAATTCAATCGCATGGTTATAGTTCAACCACACATGGTACGCATTGTACAGGTACAGGTGCAGGTTTAACTTACTACTCCATGGCCTCTTTCAGCCTCCTCGCATGGTCCACTTCGCTCTTCAGACCTCATATTGGTCCCTTTCTTTGGAATATGCTGTCCTCCATCTACTCGATCTCTAGCTGGTAATCCATTCTGCCCATCTTCTATTTTTCCCCAAACCTACATGCATATCTTGTCTGGCGACATTTCGCACTGAACTGTTTACTCTAATAGAGGCGCTTTATAAATAGTTTAATACAAAAACAACACAAAAATTTCTCATGGCATGGGTTCAACTTCACATGGGACACGTCCCACCTTACATAAGCACCCACAAGCTACATCAAAACGCAATTTATTACAAGTGGCCTTCCTGATAGCATCGTAATCATAATCATCTGATAGCATCGTAATCATAATCATCTGATAGCATCGTAATCATTATCATAATTATCTTAATCAATTTTAATCGAACATAGCCTTTTTCTTCTTTTTCTAAAGCGCTACCTTTAAAGCCAATCACTGTGCATAATAATCCTACGTACATGCACTAGAATGATTAGATCATCTAGGACCCTAGATGATTTACCATTTAGGCTTATAATTATTGATATAAAAGAATAAAGAAATGAGTGTTATTGGTGATATAATATAAAATGGCTGATGCATAATGGATAATTATCATACGCTGATAAGACCTTCAGTAGGCCTATTTTCAGACCGTATATAAAGGCCTACGCATGTTATATGCGTCGTTTCTTTATTGTTCAAAACATTTCGAGATCAGTTACAAGACCAAAAATGAAGACAATGATTTATTAGAGTAAATTTTTTGTCTACTTAAAAATCGTTACATTGGCAAGACTTACATCCGTATGCTAAGCGTAGGACTAGTTTTAGCCTATAAAGACGGATGAGCCATAAAGCGCAAAGACATTAGTCAACGCGTCAGGACAATATAATATTTCATATATGGGCCCTATATAAAGAAACTGTCACACACACACACACATATATATATATATATATATACATGTCATACATATCATATATACAGGGGCGGATCCAGGGGGGCCAATCCGGCCATGGCCCCCCCATTTAGAAATTTCTTTATTTTTGACCAGCTAATTTGCTCGGAAAGTAGACGTGGCCCCCCCCATGAGTGGTTCCCTAGGACTTTGGCCCCCCCCTTCGAAAATTTCTGTATCCGCCCTTGCATATATATCATAAACCATGTATCTCATTGGTCAGGACTAAAGACGATAACGAAAAGTATCAAACAACCTTTAAGGGCACAAGGTCTAGGTCTATGTGTGCCTTCTGCCCACACATATTATAGGGCACTTGTCCCCTCTGGGAATTAGCGTCTGCACACTCTGCTGCCCTGCTATCATGCCAACATGAAAAGCTGATATCGGATCCAATAGGGGATCCGTTTAGAGTCCAAATGGACCACATGTCTCTTTTGAGGTGTTCTAGATGTTTGTGTTGTTGTGTAAACTTAAGTGTTGTCACCTGTTCTATAGATAGGCTAACTGTGGCTGTAAGCAGTGAAGGAAGCCATATTGTATTGTGTGGTATCTATACATTTATATAGCGCTTCTTGCATTGCGCTCTAATGAGAGGTGCTCCTATGGCAGTAAGTGAGACCAAGAGAGAAAATAATTTTCACATAATATCCATATGTACATGTAGCTAGACGCATTGGAGATTTTAGGTAAAACCGGGCCTAATGGGTTAAAGCAAATATCCCACAATTACAGATCAAAATCACGTAAATAATATATGACACAGATTTCCAATTCATTCCATATTACGATGATTTCTAGTTCCAATGTTTTATGATCTGGATTTCTGTTGCGCAGGATTTGACTGTTCTGCAGTTGCTTCAGCTCAGTCTGCAGGTGGCACGTGGAATGGTCTACCTGTCAAATCTCCCTGTTGTCCATCGCCATCTAAGAACAAAGACTTGCCTGTAAGTCGTCTTTGATCTCGAATTCTTCATTTTTTGTCAATTCGGAGTCTTGAGTAGATTTTATTGCACAAATGATTGCTCTGGTTAAAAACTTAAAATAGATCAATTGCATAAATGACGGCAATCACACTTATGACCATGCAGTTCGACAGAAATGGACAGCGCACTATACTTTCGCTCAACATGTATTAAGTATATCACATTCTTTATAATTAATGTTTATGAGAAATATCTCTGGTAAATTATCTTGATGCGTACGTGGCTGTGTTGACCTATAAATGGGACTTTTCCAGTCAGTAGCCTACACTGTCTTGGAAAACACTGCCATGGTCTAGTGCTGCCCAGCATTATCTCAACCTGATGACTGGAATTATTTACTTTACGGTTCCTAAGTGTTTAATAGGCACATCGAAATGCATGAGGAGCATGAGAGTCCCCCCCCCCGTGGGGTTTTATATTTTACCAGAAACTAATACGGATCGTACTTGTTAAAATTCATTAACATTCTGTCTTGCCTGCAATTTGGTCTAGATTTATGCTAGGCGTTGATGGATACGTGATGTGTACGATTTGAATTTGATTGAACTGAGAGAGAGAGAGACAGAGAGAGAGAGAGAGAGAGAGAGAGAGAGAGAGAGAGAGAGAGAGAGAGAGAGAGAGAGAGAGAGAGAGAGAGAGAGCGAGAGAGAGAGAGAGAGAGAGAGAGAGAGAGAGAGAGAGAGAGAGAGAGAGAGACGTGTTTGCTATCGGTGTCGTCATGTACTGTAGGGTAAGCAGTCGTGGAACTGTGAAGGTGGCTGATTTCGGTCTGACAAGAGAACTAATCGCGCGTGACTGGCACCGAGATCCGGACAAAGGATTGGCGATCATCATGCGCTGGATGGCCATCGAGGTCCTGGAAGCCAATACATTCTCGACCATGAGCGACGTGGTCAGTTCTTCAGCTTCGCCTTACTCACTCAAAAGTCACAACGTTCAAATAAGACTAGACATAAGTTGCAAGCGCAATCGTGATCATCTAATTTCTAAAGCACCACTTTGAAATATGAGAGCACCAGCAGAGCACCAGCTTGTTTACGTGCGTTTGTTAAGTCTAAATAAGTGTTGAAGAATGACATTCAACTGAACAAATTACTTGCATTTCACCCTTTATTACAATTATTACTTTATTATCATCACTGTCATCATCATCATCATCATCATAATTATCTTCATCATTATTAAACCTGTTAATTATTGTTATTATTAATTATGTTCTTTTGCGCTGTGTGTGTAGTGGTCATTCGGAGTGCTGCTGTGGGAGATGATGACACGAGGTTCGCTTCCGTTTTCTGATACTAAGGATCAAGACGTTCCGAACCTCATTCAGTCGGGGCAGGAATTACCTCAGCCAGAATACTGTCCTGACAATGTGTGAGTAGGCTAAAAAAAATTGAGGTGGAGTCGGCAGATGGTCGGTTGATGCGCTCCGTAGCCTGCAGTGCCCTCCACCTGCAGTAGGCCTAAATTGGCATATGTACTTTGTTGAGAACGCATATAGCCTACGTTTTACAAGTTTAGATTTAATCAACCAGGTCAAAAATCAGCTTCCACTGCCGTAGATTATTTTAATTTTGGAGCGCAATCTCATTTTTTGTCGTCATAATTGTCTTTGTGCAACTGAGAGTCTTAGACTGAGAGTCGGTTTTTGAACTCTATGCGAAAAATTAAATTTCCCACAATCAGTTAAAATCTAAGCTTGAGCTCCTACGGACAGCTGCAAGCATTTCCATATAGGCAGTAGACCGAACTCACGTATTCGCTACGTATAGACTACGCTGTAATTTTATTATGCGAGTCCTATAAATTATGGGAATAGGCCCTAATATGAGTCACATACCGTTCTACGTGGGTCTACAGACATAGAGCCTACATACACACACTGCAAACCAATTAGTACACTAATTGATTTGCTGACTAATTAGCTCTCCGTCTTAATTAGGCCTAGATAGTTAGTCCAAATGTAATAGCGTTTTATAAGTAACAGCGCTAGAATTGTGTAGTAGCGCGCCACTGTAAAAGGCGCGAAAATGAAATTGTTCATCAAAGAAATGATGAACGTGGCAATAAATTAATTCTTTGCAGCTACACACTAATGACCGCCTGCTGGAGTTTCAATCCACTTCAGAGACCGAAGTTCGAGACAATCGAGGAGGCGATTACCGACATTGTCCTTCCAGTACAGCGTGGAAACCAGAGCAGCATGACCGCCGCAGCATTGTACGTCAACATGGCGACCTCTCCAGTGAATAGTTTCTCCGCAGACGACAACCAATCGGATATTCCATCACCTGAATAGCTTGCACAATGATTCTTACCAATGACGTGTACACTCATAGCATCAACAGGTTGAAATTTAAGAACGAGCAGAGCACGGTTTCTACGAATTGAGTTCTTGCAATCGTCTGTAAAACAGCACAGAGAGCGATGAATGTTCGTCTTGATTTGTTTTTTGACGAATTCTTATACTGCAGTAAAACTTATAATCCAACCGCGAATTAACGTGTGTTTTATGATCTGAGGCGGATATATAGGCCTAGACCTACCGCGTGTGTGTGCTGAACTCGAAGATTTTAATATTGCTCATCAACTTTTAAGGTAGAGGTCTACCGATGTCTTTTGTATGGACGTTCAAAACGGCAGTGTAATAGTGTATTATTTTTTTTTATCTAAAACGGCAGCGTCTATTTAGCGAACATCATATTCAACAAACGAACTGCATTTCCGTGTCTGACTGCATACACCATTAACTGCAACTAGAAGTCTACATTTGTAATAGATGTCTGGAGAGCACTAAAATTATAAATTTCTAGATAATTAGAATAATTCACAGGGAGCCGTACATGCACTGAATGCTGAAAAGGAGAAAATTTCATGAAGCTTCAGTGGCCTGTCAATTTTGTTATGGAGGGAGGTAAAAAAAACAAATAGGCCTAAGTGGGTCGTATCATTGACATTTTGTACGTGACGTACGTGCAGGCTACGCTATAGGCCTAATTAATTATGTACGGTACAGCGGAAGTATGTTACAAGAGTAGATTTTTCAGATATTGCGGACTATTTTGGATTCCTGCAGTGCATTATGAATTCCTAGCTCACAAATACAGATGTCTATAAACCGATGTCCGCGGTCAAAACGCGCACACAAAACCGCGCACACAAAGCCGCGCACACAAAACCGCGCATATCAAAACCGCGCACGTTCAAAACCGCGCACGACCATAGTCGCGCATGGATAGACACAAACAATTAACAAATCGTTATCAATTTAATTGCTCGGCAACCAAACATTTTAATGCTGTGAGTCGCAATTAATTAATTTCTACTTACTTTCATGCTGAATGTAAATGTTCAATAAGTTTTGATTGCTGCAAAATAAGTGTTTGGCTAAATATGGAAGTTGGATTGATGAAACTAATTATGTGCGCAAGTGGAAGCCGGATTGGTGAAAGTTGCTGTTCCCTTAGGCCTAAAAGGAAGCTTAATGAAATTAAGTATTTGTTTCAATCGAAGCTGGATCGATGGAATACCTTTTACCTAAATCGAAACGGGTTTGGCTAGCAAAATTCATCCATAATTAGAAGTTGGATTGATGAAAAACGTTTTGGTTAAATAGAAGTTGGATTGATGAAAATGATTCTTCCTTAAATCAGTGGCGGCGCCAGGATTTGAGCTTTGGGGGTCTGAATCCTCGCGGAGGAATTTCATTTTCGTCCGCCAAAATTTCTAACGACCTTTTTTTAGTCATCGGTCGAAATCTCACAGAAATGTTCCATTTCCATCCGCAGAACTTTCAATTTCACATGTAAAAAACCGGCTGGCCTTTTTATGGGGGGGTCTTAGCCACCGGATGTCCTTGTTTAGGGGGCTTAGCCCCCTATCCCCCTGTCGCCGCCACTGCCTTAAATAAAAGTGGGCCTGGTAAAAAGATTTTTGATTAAGCAGGAGCTGGATGAAAAACAAATAATTGTTAGTTAAATAGAAAGTGGATTGATGAAAATTATTTTTTCTTTAATAGAATTGGAATCGATGGATAGCCTAGATTCTTGATTCAATAGAAGTTGGATTGAGAAAAATACTTGTTATTTAAATAGAAGATGGCTTCATAAAAAAATTGTTGATCCAATGGAAGCTGGATTGATGAATATAATTCATTTAACTGCCGATATCGAACATCAAGAGATGCGCGGTTGTGATCGTGCGCGGTGATGATCGTGCGCGGTTTTGATATGCGCGGTTTTGATATGCGCGGTTTTGATAGATAGTAAACACTATGAACCTGCATTCCAATGCATTTTTTGCTGGGATAAGATGTAAGTGGCGAGTCCACTGTCCTCAATGTAGGTTATATTACCAGGTAATATCTAAATTCATATTTTTGCACAATGAATGGACTTTTACACGTGTAGTTTGAATGTAAGGGCCAGTTAAGGTAGGCTACCAATGTCTTTTTATATGAACTTAAAGTGTCTTGATATTTTTGTCTTTGAATTTTTTACCTGTTGATATTTTTTATGTTCCGCATTAGTTTAATTGTTTTTGAAAACTCTTTGCATGATTTTAAAGAATGGTAAAAGCTCGTAACTAAAGATCAAGAACCAGTTGATGCCTCGATATGAACATTTAAGACTTACCGTACATGTTTTCAAGGACTGAAGCCGAGGCATGCAAAAACAAGACGGGAAGACAATCAGTTTTCTGTAGTCCCATCACTTCATCACTGAAATTCGCAAACCGCTCCATAGCCATTGCCGTTCCACCTCTCTGGAACAAACTTCCGCCAGCACTTCGGCAAACTTCCGACCCATCATACGAACTCACCAAAACTCCACCTCTCGCTATCTCCCCACAGGTCTTTCACTCAAAACTGAAAACATTGCTCTTTCAAAAATCCTATCCTGATTCTTCTTCTCCTTACATCCCCCGCCACTTCAACTCTAAACATCACCCACCTTAGCCGTCCATCTATCTGCCTGCCTGACTCTCCGGACTTGACCCGCTGCCTATCGATTTTGTTTTGATTGAGCGCCTGTGAATAAGCTGGTTCCCGCGACTTGGCTTTTGTGGGCGCTGTAGAAGTTTCGAGATTACGATTACGATTACGATTACGAAGACGGGAAGACAAATTACATCGGTCTTCTGTCTGAAGGCCTATTCTAAGAATATAAGAAAAGTATGGAGATAGAGGCAGGACAGGCACGCAAACAGACAGATAGACAGACATATATAAGCCTAATGGATAAAAGATAGACATTTAGAGACAGACAAAGAAAGAGATAAACAGGTTTCAGACAGACACACAGAAAACTGATTGACCGACTGACTGGCTGACTGACTGACTGCCTGACTGGCTAACTAACTGACTGACTAACTGACTGACTGAAGGAATGACTGGTTGACTGACTGGCAGACTGTAAGCAATGGACACGAGACATGCGAATATTATTATTTAAGGTGTTATCGATCGTTAAAATAATATCTAAATAAACTGAGTAGCAGTGGCGTCGCTACCATGCATAATAGATCGCGGCAGATCATTTTACGTAGCCTATTACCTAATTTACTCTTCACCTGCCTTATAACCTGCCAAAATTCTATGGAATTTTTAATTCTTCACATTTTCTTTCCTCAACCTGCTCAACCAGCCTACTCACATGACCCTGACGAGACCTGCTGAAATTACATAGATGCTACGCAAGGGGCTAAATAAAGACCCATGGTCTGCAACACAATAGACCTTTTAATTATATTTTATTGTAGCCTATGTTGTGTTTCAATGTCATAATAACATTGCTAACAAGAGAAGCATAAATCTCGTTCGGTGTATTCTATCTATTGTCACTATTGTGCTTATGCAATGAGCCGAAAGTGTCGTCACAGTACGATTAAAATGGCGTCATTCTGATTTCTCCTAGTGACAAATTCGCTTCCATCGATGCGCAGATAATTGGACTCGATTTGCTAAGGATCACCGTGTAGACTCCAGAATTCTTGATTATAAGCTTAACCGTCAACAGGACTTTGATAATTTGTCACTCTAGCGCGCACACGTGTTTTTTCCTAATCTGTAAGAGCCGTATTCAAAATTATAGACTGCCTTGCAAAACGACTTCGACTATTCATCGAAATTAGCTAGGTTTAATTCTGTCATCTTGCCTTCGATTACCATGCAGTCAGTTATAACTCAGACCAGTGCAGCCAGGGCCGGATTTAGAGTGGTGGGGGCCCATGGGCCCCGTTATGGTGGGGCCCTTTGCTGCAGCGGATATGTTGATTTTGATGCACAGTATCGGACAGGAACAAACCCTACACGTAGGGTAAGACAGATTAAAAAGATCATTCGCTGTTAGATAAAGTACCGGTATCTAAATCATTTCTCTAATGCAAAGTTTAGGGATAAACGTCAAGCAGATTCTTGTCCAGTTTTAATAAGACAGTCAAACAAAGAAAGTAAAAATTCTGACATGTGATACCTCCAAAATAAAGCAGGTATAGACCTGGCTATAAATTATACAGTTAAATAGCTCGGTTATAGCCTACGCCTACAGTTGTCTCAATTTTAGTAGGGTCATTAGGGAATTTGCACCTTTTTCTATTGGCAAAGTCATCAATTAACTAATTAAAATAGAGCTGGCATGGAATAGGACTCTATGCTCAACACTGCAAGGTGGGTATAGGCCTACGTCTCACATGTGTCTCAATTTTCTCTGTAATATACTAGGCACAAATGACTTTAATAATTAGTTTTATTTTAAGTCTAATTGCACACAACGGAAACAGGAAGACGACTGTCCCAGAATTCAACAAGGTGTCCAAGGTAGTTGATAGGTGCGGTGGAGTAACATATACTACATCCCTCCCTCCTAAGATAATGTCACCTCTGAAACTCTTAAACTATAATCTGAAACTGTTACTGTTTAAAGATAATGTTCCATCTCCTCAGCTGAAACAGAAATTAGCATTCTGTAAAATGCTCTTTAAACAGAAATTAGCATTCTGTAAAATGCTATTTAAACTGCTGTAAATAATATTCCTTCTAAACTGTCTGAGCCACAGTAACATCCTGTACAGTGTACAAAGTCCTTCAAATATTCTGGTTTCTTTAATAAACGTTTTGGTCGAGTTGCAACCAATGTCTCATCTGGTTGTGTGATTTCCCGCCTTCTCTCCTCCCTTTGTAGATGCTCGGCCTCAAGTGACGTGCCCACAACTGATGGCACAACCTCAGATTGAACCGGTGACATAGTCTCTTTCAGTGTTTCAGCATAAGCGGTTTTGTTGTGTGACTCCTTGGTATTCTTGAGACCATGCTCTGATACTTGTTCCTCCACAGTAACCCTCTGCTCGCTTGTTCTTGTCTGAATATCCTCTGATAGTGATACAGCATTTCCAACAGTGATATTTTTTTCATCCTCTCCATATCGGTGACGCAAGTGGTCCTGATGTCGTTTGGCCTGGCTGCCATCCTGCCATTTGATATCCCACGACACGGGCCCAGTCGGTCGGACAAGTGTGGCCTTCCTCCAGCTAGAGCCGTGGCCAAATGAATTTGCCCACACGGTATCTCCTGCCTTGAAATTACGAGCTTGTGCATGCTGATCATGTCTTTGTTTTGCATCAAATTGTTTTTCACTTACTCGTGTGTGTACCTGTGGAAACAGAAGGTCCAACCGTGAATACAACTTTCTTCCCATGAGTAATTCTGCTGGAGAAATTCCTGTAGTGGTGTGGGGTGTTTTGCGATAATGAAATAAAAATTTGGCTACTCTTGCTTCCACAGTGCCTTCAGTAATTTTTTTCATGCCCTTTTTGAAAATTTGAACGGCATTCTCAGCCTGCCCATTTGAAGCCGGATGATATGGAGCCACACGAATGTGTTTAATGCCGTTACTCTCCATAAAATCTCGAAACTCCCCACTACTGAAGCAAGGGCCATTATCTGTGACACATTGTTCTGGAAGTCCATGTGTTGCAAAGATTTTCATCATGGTTTCAATTGTCATTTTAGCCGTGGAGCCATTTAAAGGACAAACTTCCAACCATTTTGAATATGCATCACTGACCATCAAAAACATTCTGTTTAAGAATGGTCCAGCATAATCCACATGAATCCGAGACCATGGTCGTCGTGGATGCTCCCATTGATGTAGTGGTGCCTCTGGAGGAGTATTCCGTTGACGTTGACACACCTCACAACTACGCACTATAGATTCGATATCAGCGTCCAAACCCGGCCACCAGACATAGCTTCGTGCCAGAGCCTTCATTCGACAGATGCCCGGATGTGTTTCATGTAATTCATTCAGCACCTTCCGGTGACCTTCTTTGGGCACCACCACTCGATGTCCCCACAGCAAACAACCTTCTTGAACCCATAACTCTAACTTCCGTTTAATATATGGATCAATTGCTGATGTTTCTTGTCCATCTTGGGGCCACTCTCCATACTGTACGCTCTTTAACACTTGCATCAACACCGGATCCTTGGATGTCCATCGTTGTATCTCTGATGCTCTAACGGGAGGCAAATCCAGATGAAATACTGGAATTTCTTGTTCATCTGCTGGCTCACTCCTGGTTGACTTAGAAAGAGGCAAACGGCTCAATCCATCTGCATGAGCTAGATCAATTCCAGGTCTGTACTCCAGCTTATATTCATAAGCTGCAAGTATGATAGCCCACCGCTGAATACGAGAAGCTGCCATCTGAGGTATTCCTTTGTCTTCTCCCAGTAATCCTAATAAGGGTTTATGATCGGTCTGAATTGTAAATTTGGATCCCCAGAGATACTGATGAAATTTTCTCACTCCAAATATAATAGCCAAACTCTCTTTCTCCAGTTGTGAGTAATTTCTTTCAGCTCCTGATAATGTGCGCGATGCATATGCAATAGGGCGTTCTGTTCCATCCCCTTCTCGATGAGAAATCACTGCACCGATTCCATATGGTGAAGCATCACAGGCCAAAATAGTATCTTTCTTATCATCGTAGTGTACCAAAAGGTCAGTCGATGTTAACAACTTTTTGGAGTGCTGAAAAGCATTTTCCTGTGCCGCTCCCCATGTCCAAGCCATTCCTTTTTTCAATAAATCATGTAGTGGGGCTAGACTGGTCGACAGACACGGCAAATAACGATGGTAATAATTCAACATTCCCAGATAACTTTTCAGTTCCGTGACTGACAATGGCGATCTGGCATTTAGTATAGCCTCCACATTGCTTTGTAATGGTCTGGTGCCCTCGCTGCTCACTACATTGCCACAGTAGACCACCTCTGGTTGAAAAAATGAACATTTCTTCTTGTTCAATCGCAATCCCGCATTCTTCAAACGTTCCAACACTTCTGTCAGATTTTTCAGATGATCCTCCTCCGTACATCCTGATATAAGAATGTCATCCAGACGAACGACGACTTTTGGAATGCCTCGAAGAAGACTTTCCAACATCCTTTGAAAAATTCCTGGGGCAGACGACACTCCATATGGAAGTCTATTGTAACGATATAGACCTCTGTGCGTATTGATTGTAACATACTCTCTGCTTCTCTCGTCTAGTAGCAATTGCTGGTATGCTTGGCTCATATCCAGTTTTGTGAAGCTCACTCCGCCTCCCATGACTGCCAGTAGATCCTCTGTTTTAGGAATTGGATAATTATCCAACTTAGAAACTTTGTTAACAGTCATCTTGTAATCTCCACAAATTCGAAGCGATCCATCCGGTTTGACAATAGGCACGATTGGAGCAGCCCATTCAGAAAACATTGCTTGGGTCACTGTTCCTTCTTTCTCCAACCTCTCCAATTCTTTATCAATCTTTTCTTTCATTGCGTATGGCACTGGTCTTGGTTTACAAAAAACCGGAGTTGCCTCTGGATCAATGTAGATTTTGGCCTTGAACCCTTTCATCGTACCTAGTTCCTCTTTAAATACATCCGCAAATTGTTGCAGTAACTCTGTTAACGGCTCTGGTACACCGGTCTTTTCTAACCGGAGTATCTGCCCCCAGTTTAAACGAATTTCCTTCAACCACGTACGTCCCATTAAGTCTGGTCCTTTCCCAGGTACCACAAGTGCCACTAAGTCAGCTTTTTGTTTATCATACTGTACTTTAAGTGCAACTTCACCCAGAACTGACAGCTGCTCTCCAGTGTATGTACGCAACCTTGACTTGGTTTTCATTAATTTCAAACGGTGTCTGCCTTTGTTGATCTGGTTGAAGGTTTTTTCACTCAACACTGTGACTGCGGCCCCCGTGTCCACCTCCATTGAAACCTGCTTGTTGTTCAGCCATACATTTACGCATACTGGCTGAACCCGATTTGTTCTTACTGTTTGAACCGTATAAACATCTGCTTCCCCCTCATCAGAATTTTCCTCCTCTTCCAACTGATGGGTTTTTTGGTGTCTAGTGGGCATGGACTTTTGGTTCTTGGTGAAGCATTTGACCGCTGTATGACCCTTTTTCCTGCATGCATAACATTCGGCCTGTCTGAATGGACACAAGCTAGGTACATGTCTTCCCCCACACCGAGAACAGTCATATGTCAAATTTGGCATACTTGCTTTGTTTAACGGCTGTCCAATTGTAGTGTAATTTTTCTTTTCCTTCACTGGTCTCTGTGTCAGAGGTTGAAGACGATGAATTGGGTCAGTTTTGGGTTGCAAAAACCCCACAGTCGCCTTTGTTTCATCCGTCTGTAATACCACCACATTTTTTGTAGCAAGTTCCAATGATTGTGACACTTCAAAAGCTCGCTTGAATGTTAATTCCGATTCTGCCAATAATCGCTTTTGGGTCGCTTCGTCTCGCACTCCACAGACTAACCGATCCCGTAACATTTCGTCCAATGTAGATCCATACTCACAAAATTCCGACAATCTTCTCAATTCTGCGACATAGGCCGATATGCTCTCGTGCGGTTGTCTGTTCCTTGAATTAAATTTAAACCTCTGTACAATAACCGACGGTTTTGGCATCAAATGTTGTTGTACACACTGTTTAAGTTCTTCAAAAGTCTTTTCCGTGGGTTTCGCTGGCGCCACCAAATTTCGGATCAATTTATAAGTCTTACCGCCACAAACACTGAGAAGCACAGCCCGTTGTTTATCCGCGTCAACGAGATCATTGGCGCAGAAATACTGTTCCATGCGTTCAATATATTCATTCCAGTCGTCCGTTTCTTCATCAAAACTTTCTATTTTACCGTAAGTATAAGACATCTTCGTCGCCAATGTAATATACTAGGCACAAATGACTTTAATAATTAGTTTTATTTTAAGTCTAATTGCACACAACGGAAACAGGAAGACGACTGTCCCAGAATTCAACAAGGTGTCCAAGGTAGTTGATAGGTGCGGTGGAGTAACATATACTACATTCTCCATCTTGGAAAACGAGCATTCAGCACTGCCGTTTGTGACCATGCATGAGCACCAAGTACATGCTTAGCATAATTTGCACCAATGAAAATGAATTTTCAACACATTTGTCGAGTAGCCTAGCTAGCCTACTTAGGGGCCGTCCATAAAGTACGTCACGCTCCAGGGGGGGAGGGGGTGTAAGAAAGTGTGACAGTTTGTGACAGGGGGAGGGGTCAGGCTATGTGTGACGTCACACATTTATTTTTTAAATTCTTTTTTATTTATTTTGTTTTTAGTACCTAAAATCCGACCCGGCCCGGCCAGGCGCGTGTCTAAAACCCGGCCTGGCGGGATAAAAGTTGATTTCCCGTCACTATCAAAGCGTTTAGGGACACACGTCACTATCAGAGGGATTAGGGATAGTATCCTAGGATTTAAAGGGTTAGGTAGGCCTAAATGGTTATGTTTAAAAAAATTGTTCGAAAGTGTGACGTACTTTAGGGGGGGTCCGAGATTTGTGACAGTTTGTGACAGGGGGAGGGGGGTCAAAAATGGTCAAAAATAGCGTGACGTGCTTTATGGACGGCCCCTTAATTGGTACATTAACTGCTACTAACTTATGCCAAGGCCTGTTCTTCCGATCTCGTCTTGGAGCATTTTGACAAAATAAGAGAACTGCTCGATCGTTGCTACTTGCTTTCACGACGTCGTCGCCATAACTTAATTAACAGTATAGGCCCTACTGCCTATCGATTTTGTTTTGATTAAGCGCATGTGAATAAGCTTGCCTATAGTTCCCGTGACTTGACTTTTGTGGGCGCTGTAGAAGTCTCGAGACTACGATTACGATAACTTCTTCAAGCTTTTTCGCAGAGTTGAGGAGTTATATCCATCAGTATAGGGGTCTACATGATTCAAGATTAGATAGAAAACAAACCAAACCTTGAGCAGATCATGACAGCCTTTAGTCCGCTAGGTCTAATATGCCTATTATATATGCCCTAGCTACGACCCTACGTACAGAAAGGTAGGCAGTAGGCCTACCGTATAATTATGCACGTTGCGGGCACTGAAACAGACAGACAGACACGTACGCCTACGTACGGAGATCGAGACGTAGAGCCAATGACTCTGGACCAGTCTGGTGCGAAACATTAAAAGTTCGGAGCGTTGTGCTGTATTATTTATTATTATCCCACAATTTAGAGGTTCAACACGGCAACTTACGGATTCACTGCGTCCTTAACCTTGTGAATTTTATTATTTATGAACGTAAGGAAGAATTTTGTAAATAATATTATTATGGCCGTTCAGCTCTCAACTTTTGGGCTATATCTTGACGTGATTGGGTGACCAAACACTTCTGAAATATGGCAACCATAGCGTTGTTCATCTTGTTCGCAGTTCTCGTTTTCTCCATTTTGCGTCGTTCATTCATCGTGAAAACTTTTGCGCTTAAACGAATCGCAGATTTTTGCTCTTAAATTAGTGTTATCGAATGGAAGAATATTCCACGTCTAAAACAGTAAGTCGTTTGATGTCGTAGTGTATTTTGCGAGTCCTTTGAATCGTTAGATTATCGTTTATTTGTCGACGAAAGTACGCTTTTTTAGGATCGGTGATCACACGTTGATGGAGAGGAGACTTCTTGCATAACTATTGCGAGAGACATAAGCTAACATTTTATTTGATATAGTTTGATTGCAGAGTATTGGCAGAAACGGTAGATCATAACTTCTGGAGAAATTAAAGAAATGTTGCCTCTATAGTTGATGTTAACGATACTGCGTAGATTAATAACGTATGTGTTGGCGCCATCTTGGAAATGGCGTCGAAAAGAGTTTAACCTTGATTGCGAATGACATTGTTGAACATCACGTTTAAGGTTTAAGATGTTAATTTGTTGCATTTTAACTAAAATTTGCACATCTATTGATCTTTAGTGATAGTTGTATTGTCACTGTATTTTGTTTCAGATGAAGAGAAAGCGGTCACCTGATGCTGAATCCTCTCCCAGTGGATCTCGCAACCGAAAGCAGAGACGAACGTCGTCTAGCACACGACACAGTTCAAGATCTCAATCAGGGTATGCCAGCAATAGCTAAATCTGTCGCTGATGATTTTTGCATTGATCTGCATTCTTTATTGCAAAACCGGGGGCATAACAAATTTATTTTGAATCTAAAACTGTATCCGAATTTATGTCTAGGTTTCTGAGCTTTATTGAAACATAGGCGATTGTGCACTTGATGATATAGGATATAATTTTGAATAATTGATGTATTGGATTATTTACATTAGAGAATTTCTTTTTTTTGCTTTTGTACAAAGTGGAGGCTTTTTTTGTATGCCAAATTAGGAGTAGATTACAGGTTTGGTAATGCATGATGAAATATTTACGGCTTATCTACATATTAACTTTCTTTCTTATTTTAGTGGTTCTAGTGATCGATCAGATCTAAATGGAAAAAGCGAGCGTAGCCAATCTTCAGAACGAAGGCACCATGATCACGATCATGACACACAAGACTCGCCTACACATTTGGCACAAACTGCCAGACGTCAAAAGCACAGATACTGTCGCAGTCACAGACGATTTAGGCAATCTGATGCGAGTTCCGGAACGAATTCAAACTGGGTGCGTGACATTTTAGTTTTGAAAGTTTAATTCTCATTAAACTGTTGAAAGAATTAAAAATGTTAGATTGGCTGTAGATAAATTATGTGAGTATGATTCAATGCCTGACTCTGCCTTTGATTTTGAGTGACTGATGGGGCGAGTCTGTGGGGCGCGGTGGTGTAGTGGTGGCGTCGTTGCCTTGAAGCCGGAAGGTTCGAGGTTCGAATCCACCTCGCCGCGTAAGGACCTTGGGTAAGTCCTTCACTCACAATTGCTCAGCGCTTCGGCATGAAACTCTGATGCAGTGTCCGCTCCGCTTTCGGGAGCGCCTCTGAGTAGGGAGAGCTTGAAGGGGCGCTATAACAAGTGCGCATACAAACATACAAATTGTTTTGGGTGACTGATGAGGTAAGACTGTTTTTACTTGATATGATATTAGACCGACGGCTATTTTGATAGATGATTTAATTTTTAATGCTAGCTATCTGGTTATCTTGTGTGTTTTGAAAAAATTTAAATTTCTTGTTGAAATGAAATGTTGCATTTCCGTTCCTGGATCTGTAAAGAACGTACAATTGACAACGGTAAACATTCTATTTTTAAAATAACAACATTGTTATGTTATGCAATAATTCCTGGCTAATGCCTTTCAACATGTATATCCCCTGATTTGTATAAAATACAATGTCTGCCCTCAATTCGTTTTTTTGACGCCTCTTGAACGGATTGCGTTGTGCATCCTCAACCTGCTGCCCTCCTCCACAATCGACCATTTTGTGTACAACGCTGAATTGATTCGGTCGGAATTGCTGCTTACGGCTGATGCGGTGGCTGTTGCTGCTCTGATCGGTGCCGTCGGCTCTTCCGGATGATGTGGATGATTGGGTTCTCGAATGGGATGAATTGTATGCTGTCGGTGGTGTTGCTGCTGCTGCTGCCGCGGACGTAAACCCGTACAGACTCACAAACATAGCGATCATCGAAAGTGTGTCAAAGACGATGAAGATGGCCACCTCTTATACAAGGATGGACAGATTCTGCACAGCAAATGTACTCGTCGTAATGTTAAATTTTCCATTTGAAAGCCGTTGTATAAAATTTGCCTTTTGTCTTATGGTCCGTTCTTAGTTTCCGTAGCTTCTTATATAGACATGATCGTTTCCGATCTTAGAGCATGAACTTATCCAATCTTAGAGCTAATGTCTGTTTAAAAACAATTCCTGCAATCCGCGTAATGGGAAACATAAAAGTCTGTTTCTGGAACTTAACCAGTTAATAAATGCTGTTTTCTAGATCTATCATCTAATTATGTGGACATTATTTCACTTGCTGTGTAAACTGAGTGTTGTATTTTGAGATGACAATTGTTTCGTTTATTGTTAGACATTCTTATTGTTTCGATTCATGCATTTCATGTATCACCTTGTGTTATTTCTGACATTCTGAAAATAGTCTGAGATTGTTGCTGTTTTAGATGAGCTTATTCGAACATTAGGACAAGGAACTTTTGGCAGAGTTGTTGAATGCAGAGACCTTGACAAGTATGTTTTCTTATTTAAACATTTAAAATCAATGCTTTTAGGCAAAATTTACACTGCTTGAGTTACATAGCAGTTTTTCTCGGCTTTGAATTTCCAAAATTGACTTATTTTTTAATACATTGTTACATGTTTTAAGTGGCTTAAAAGTTGCTAGTTTAGACTTCTTGCAAATTGAATGTATTTTTTACGTGAGTGGCTGTGTGATACAGACTTTTGTTTTGTGGTCTAAACTTAACAAATATTATTTTGTAGTTTAAACTTTACAAATATTATGGAAACTTGCTTAGTAAAAGTGTTTTGAATTTTTAAAAATATTGCCGCTGCTACAATTGTTTCAGCTACGGTAGAAGAGTTGCATTGAAGATAATTCGAAACATCCCGAAATATTACGATGCAGCTAAAACAGAAATTGAAATTCTGGCAAAGCTGCAGAAGATAGACTCTAAAGGGAAACCGTAAGTGCTACCAAAATCTTTTTGCTCGGATAAGTTTGTGTTGCATATTCTAATTTTTAAAGAATATTTTGTAGCGGATTTTGCAGGAGGGCGTTCACATACTACTTTCACTTCTACTTTTCCGTTAATCCATTGTTTGGGAGTTGGCTAAACACTCTCTTTAAATTCTTACATGTGTATTGGCTGCAACTTTTCAACTGTGCTCGTTTCACTTCATGAGGATCGGATTGTAGGCCTATTCAGTGTTGCTCAAAACACCAATGGACAACCTTTTTAGGATGAAGCTCAACTGCCCCCAGCTTTCTGGTTTCCCTGCCTGCCAACTGCTTCCTCAAACCAATATGGTGCTTGCTATAGGCTGCAAGACAGTATTGAGTCCCTTACTAAGTAATTACCTCGGTTACTCTAAACTCTTGTGGCTTACTATATATACTCTGAAGATTATTGCTAGCTTGCATTCTTCATATAGAAGGCACATCTGACGGACGCACTGACATATGAAAAGCTTCTCGCATTGTTGTGCTGGAAAATATGTTGTTCCTGGTATCTGTCATTTGAGCAGAATTCATTCCTGGTTACCACTTCCTCCATGCATGGCTTTAATGCACATGTCCTTCTGAACTTTGCAAGGAAGGCATTATCAAAATGCAGTTGTATTAAAATTGAGATAATGTTTCGGTGATTTGTTCAGTTCAGTCTATTGCCAGATAAAAGTCTGTTATGCATGTTTATAATGCTGGAGTAAGACAGGTTCAACAATTTGGTTCATGCAAATGCATTGAAATATATTTGTATTGAAATTGCTTAGATTCTAGAGTGTATTGTGTTTTGATAGGTTTGATTTGTATGATGATCTAAGATAAAACTTTGGATTAACAATGGCATGCATCAATTGTTGCTTTTTCAGGCTCTGCGTTGAAATGCTCGATTGGTTTGACTACCATGGTCACATGTGCATCACATTTGAACTGCTTGGGCTCAGTGTATTTGAATTTATGGTACGTGTTTTATTAATGGCATCTTGAAAGGGTTGTTTCTTAAAATTAAAGTTGATGAATTTCTTTTAGTTGAAACTAGTGCGATTAGGTATCTTCTGTTTGAAGAAAGCCAGAGTGTGCAATTAACAATACTTATTTAGTAATTTGCCAGTGCTTTTCATGTTTTAGCCTTAATATTTCGTATGAAACACAGCAGTTCTTTTGTAAACTCATGTTGTTTCGTTCACTGAAATCATGAACTTAATCAGCTTAAATAATTAAGTTAGGACTTTGAGAAATGCATAAGCTGATGGTTAAGTGTAGGTAGCTGTCACATCCTGTTTAAGCCATTTAATTGTCATTCCATAAGAAAATGGTTGTTCCCACAGTGTCAATCATGCGGTTCTGATGTTGCATGAAATGGTCCCAGATTTTAAATGCAATCAGATTATAGATTGTGGCTGACTACAGACCCGTGCTTTGCAGTTAGAGATGATTTCCACAATGCATTATAGCATCATCATCATGTTCAACCTCTGTCTTGCCCTGGGATGGGTTTTGATGCAACTTGTGTGAAGAGCTGCTTGTCCTTTTTCTGCTTCAATTGTGTCCTTGCAAGTGGTTGAAACCGATTCGTGTGATTGGTGATTGTAGTCTTGTAAATTGTGAAGTTTGGAGCAACTCTTTAAGAAGTTGACTTTTAAGATATGTGTGTAGTTATGATTGCAGAGTGATGTTATGCCTTGAAATAGCTAGACTTGTTGCAAAGTGCCTTTCATATTTTGGGTTAGTTGTAAAGTCTACTGGTTAACAGTTTTAATGACATTGAGTTTATTACATTTATTGATGTTGATGTGGTTTTGTGTTTATAGAGGCGAAATCACTACCAGCCTTATCCAATGGATCAAGTGGAACATATAGCGTACCAATTGTGTAAAGCTGTAAAATGTAAGTTATTCTTTTGGCTTCATGAAAATCTTGGCTGTTCTGTTGCTATGCAAGAACCTATTTGCCACTAGCTTTCTTAACAATTTCTGATTACTTGTAAACATATGTTGTTTGGAGTTGTAAATTCATTATGATCATTGTTCTCACATTATGTAACGTTTCAAATATGACCTGCAAATCTATGTTATTTCCGGTTTTTTATTATATAACAATTATTATTATTATTACATAAATTTCTAACGTGCACAAGGCCATGCCGAATTCTGAATCGTGGATAGTCAGATGCCAGTGGAAGATGGAGTTAGGTATCGAAGTACTTAAAATCTAAGGAGAAATAGTTAGATTTGAGCTGGTCTACTTTAAGATAGGGAGTGAATTTGAGCTACGAAGCAAGAGCAGAAGTCGATTCCATTCCCTGGGAGCAAAGGCATGGAGTTGCACGCGAGCCCATAACTGTTCTGTATGAAAATAGATGCAAATTTAACATCATTTCCAGAATGATAGTGTGATATTTGTGATATCAGTTGTTGGCTGTTTTCTGTTGCAGTCCTTCATGATCATAAGTTGGCTCATACAGACCTAAAGCCAGAGAACATACTTTTAGTCGACTCTGAATCAGAATATTACGCCACAAAGAACATTCGAAATAAGGTTTGTTTTACTAACCTTATGACTGCTTGCTGTTTAATATTAGTTTTATAGCACTTTTAACTGATGTGATTGAAGAATGGCTGAGGTGAAGAAGAGTTTGCATTTGTATTTTTTAGTTAGCACCATGGGTGTCTATCCTGCCTACGTGTCTTGACTAAATTCTATTCAATAGGCATACCTCAGACTGATTCATTCACTTAGTTTTTGTCCGATTTTTGCTGATAGGTTTCTTACAGATGAGTACTTAATGAATTGATGAAATGCTTTATGAATGGATGATGACATATTTACTTAACGAATTGATGAAATGCGTTATGAATGGATGATGACATATTTACTTAATGAATTGATGAAATGCATTATGAATGGATGATGTATTTACTTAACGAATTGATGAAATGCGTTATGAATGGATGATGTATTAATGCAGAGACTCTTGATTGTACTGAGAACATTAGTGGTCTTGTCATAAAGTGTCCTCTCTCTTTAAGATTCCGATCTTTCCAGTTCAGATAGTCGTAGTGTAAAAACGAAATTGTTACTTCCCCTACATGTGTGAAAGTAGATGTGACCAATGTTATTATGCTACATGGTGAAGGTAGGAACTCTGAGTTGGCCTAATAACTAAAAGCTGTTGGTTTAATTTTTTCCAGGATAGGGAGATTCGTCATGTGAAGTCTGCTGACATACGTCTCATTGACTTTGGATCGGCCACGTTCGAACACGAACATCACAGTCGTATTGTGGCAACACGACATTATCGCGCACCTGAAGTCGTTTTAGGTAATTTTAAATTTTTTGGCTTGTTTATTGATGCATGTATAAGTTTTTTTATGAATGATTTGCTGGAAGAATAGAAGCATTTTAAAATGGCATTGTGTTTCTGTTAAGTTCTTTTTACAGTTAGGATATGTGTTCTAGTTAATTGCATCATGCATAAACTACTGTTTTTCAGTGATAAGATAGAGCTTGATTGCAAATAAATTTGTTTCATATTGTTTTATACAGAGCTGGGATGGTCTTATCCGTGTGATGTATGGAGTGTTGGATGCATCATTTTTGAGCTGTATACGGGTCATACCATGTTTCAGGTTAGATCTTTGTTGACTAATAACATTCGGAAAGCATGTATACATATATAGTATTACACTTTGTAAGTGTTTAGTATTGGGACATTACATATCTGTTTGCTAGACTAGTTTGCGAATATCATGGAGAGTGGACCTTATTTTAGCTGGATAAGAGGACAATTTAGTAATCTGGTATCATTATTTGGACAGTTACCACTCTTGCGTAGCTCTTATGTTGACATTACGTATTAGGATTCAACCTTCTTGACATGAGACTGAATTGTCAAGTACTAACACGTTTACAGGTATACATATCTTGTACGAAGTGACTAGCGGACCGCCAGGCAGCCGTCCAATTTCAATTAGTAGCGGACCGCCAGGCGGCCCTCCAATTTCAATTACTAGCGGACCGCCAGTCACGTGTAACCTGTCACATGAGTGACGAGTCTTGATTCTTGAATATTGTTACAATGGCGGCAGTTACCGATAGTTTGTTTTATGTCGGACAAAAGTTTTCTTGTTTTAATGACTTAGAAAATTGCAAAAAAGAGTATGAAATGAGTAACTTTTGTAACCTAACAATGCGGGATGCAAAAACGATGCAATCCATGATGAAGAATGCACCAAAGAAGGCAGCACGTGCAAAGAAGGAGCTCCGTTATTACTCGCTTCGATTATGCTGTACATATGGTGGCAAAAAATTCAATTTCAAATTTTGCACAATACATTTGTTTAATGAATCCAGCTTCTATTTAGAAGACAATTATTATCATCAATCCAGCCTCTATTCACACGAACATTTTCTTCACAAATCCAACTTCAAATTACATAACAATTATTTTAATGAATGAACGTTAAATTAATATCAATAGCCGGATGAAATAATTTGGGACCGCTGTTGACAGGATTACCTGGCGGCTTGCTAGTATTCGTTTTTGGACGGCCGCCACTGGCGGTCCGCTAGTATTTGAAATTCGAGGGCCGCCTGGCGGTCCGCTAGTCACAGCCTATCTTGTATTAGATGTGCTGTTGCATTGCTTAAAATTAGTGAATGCCTTTTTTCTGTAGACGCATGACAATTTTGAACACTTAGCAATGATGGAACGAATTCTTGGACCAATTCCTTCGTCAATGATTAGCAAGTCAAAGTGAGTGTTTTTGCTTGCATTCCGTTAATTGGTCATCTGTCAATCAAAGTGTTTTTAAAACTGGATATCGAAGGCAATCTTTCTAGGTGTCATTTACTTTATGATTTTAAATAAGAAGTTTGGAATCTTGGGAGTTTTCTTAGTACTGGTAACAAGTCCTCCTCAAACTGGTATAGAAATGGAATGCACACATGTGCAGTGCCTGCCAAAAAAATTTGCAGAAGTTTTGTTGTGTTGTTTTCGAATGCACATTTATATTTAGCTAAGCTTTCATACTCTGCTTCACCGGATAGAATGGGCTTGGGTTTGCCGTGTAGCACCATTTGCTGAGCTTAAATAACAGTGATGTATGGCCTTGACCCATCTAATTTTATTATAAAGTGATTAGGTGACTTCATCAGTGGTGACCGATTGAATAGGTGTCGCACCATTTCAAGCACAAGCCGTGCTTACCCGAAGTTCAGATCTCTGAAATATGCCTCCTTTGGAAAGCGAGCCCTTGGTGGAACAGATGAACACATAAACAGAAGGATAAAGGATAGGCTTTCATACGTTTTAGTATTGATTTTTGGTTTACATGGTGAGATAAGTATGATGTAATCTCTTTGCATGCTTGCTGGCTAATGTACAAGTCTTTTGGTTATAGTAGTGTAATAAACAAGCAGGGGACACATTTAGATGGTATTTAGTCTAAAGTCCTAACATGATCGTGTTGTTTGCTACATTGCTATCTGATTTGTTTCGTAGTTGAAAAGTTAAAAGGTTTAAAGTAATCGTGAGTTGTAAAATATTCATTATTGAAACAGGAAAACAAAGTACTTCAGGAATGATAGACTTAACTGGAATGAAGAGAGCCGTGATGGACGGGCAGTGCGGCGTCAGTGCAAACCTCTGAAGGTAATTGCTATCAACTTTTGACGATAGATTTTAAAGTATATTTTCAAGTCAACTGCCAAGTCTCAAATGATTACAACTTTCTTACATACTGTACTAACCTAGCAAGAAGTTAGCTTAACAAGGTGTAAGTTGTAATGCAGTGTGTCATTCTGCGCTGATTTATGTAAAATTTAGATGTCTGATGCCTAAGTTTGAGTATGTAACCAGCACTTGTATTGGCAGATTTTCTTATTTTGAATAAATCATTTTAAATTTCTATATCTGCATTGGAAATCTTACTTTTATTCATCTCTATCAGCTATTGACTGTTGCCATATATTTTTTTCTTCGTTATCCGTAGGATGTTTGTTTTGATTTTATGCAGAATTACATAAAGTCGGATTCCGAGAGTCATTACTTGCTGTTTGACCTCATCAAAAAGATGCTCGAGTACAAGGCTTCGAATCGAATTACTCTGTCAGAAGCCCTGCGTCATCCCTTCTTCAAGTGACATTCGCTATTTGATATTAGACAGGTGGAACCAATGACAGGATGTGCTGTTCTCAGGAATTGTTCACGATGGCCAAAGACATTAGATCTCTGTAAATTTAATGTTGCATTGATGATTGCAGAGAAGTGAAGGACAATATGATAAAGAACAGTGTGTAATTAGCTGTAATAAGACTGTTTGATGGATTGTAGGTTTTTTGTATCTGCTGGGTAAAACTGGCTTACTGATGACTATAAAAGGTTTCTAATTTATTTTTTCTAATGGCCTTTGAAAGGTCGGTTTAAAACCATTACCAGAACTAGATTCAAATTGTGCAGTGAACAAACAATAAAACAAGATGTATAAATTAAAGAATTTATTGAATTCCATATCCTTAGGTCTGTGTGAGTTACTAGTGAAAAGCAAGGTTTTTAGTCAAGTGTATGACTATCTTGTTATCAATTGGGATGTTTTAGTTCTGGGTAATACATGTACTGCTGATTCATGCGATGTAGACACTGACTATTATTACATTGTTATTTATAATGCGCCCAAACCGAACCAATCTTGCACAAAAGCGCATGGCAGGAAAGTGTATTCATAATCAAACTTGCACAGTTAAGTCTTAAGGCTTACTGATAAGTGATGATGATGAAGATTTCCAAATAAAGTCTGGAAGTTTATTCCATTCAATCTGGCAACTTCATCGTGTCGAACATTCCTAAATGTGACAACACCGCCACCTTGAGGCGAAGATCATAGTCCTTGCTCGACCTGTATGGTATAGATTCTATTAAACCACTGTCGGGGAGAAATTCCTTGTGATGATATGAAATTGTGGTAATGTGAAAGTAACAATTCATCAAATTTTTAAATTCCAAAATTTTCTTGATCCTGACAATTCGCTAAATCCTGGTTAAACTTTAAAAGTTCTTGTCCTTTAATGTAAATATAGAATTTGCATCAAAATCCAAGTGTTAGGGACGGCACAATTTATCTGCAAAATTTCAATATTGTTTTAAATGTTATGACTTTAGTTTACTTTTTTAAAATTAAACTGTAATTTAATTATGACTTCATGATTACAGGTATTTTCATTTTAACCACTTGGCTAATTATAGTATCAAAACATCAAATTTGGAATATTAAAAATTAGTTTACCATTTCTTTTCATTCTATTTCTCATGCATGTGGACATTTGTATAGCACCTTCACAAAGGTGTTGAGACTGCTGACATACCTACCAGACAGTTACATGCGTTCATGCTTAACTGATTTGGTCATCTCGTCCTCCATTTTGCACCTAGGTCTCCTTACCTGTGAGGGCCTCTGCAATCTTCAACTCTGGCCAAAATGATAATCCTGGGATGCACAAGCACTCTGCTACAGCCCGCTTGATGTACTTTGCCCATGAGTTTGGAACCTCTCCATATCTTAATAATAATAATGACAATTTATATGGCGCCGTAAGACGGCCATACCTACCACTACAAGGGTGCCTCACAAACGGCCAACTGCGGGACACGCCTGTGGAAGACTCTTCCAGCAACCGAAAATGTGCGGTCGCTGAAACGTCCTCATCCTCCCTACACGAAGGTCGGTCTTACCAAGCGACCCAAGTCGCAGCCCGGAAGAGGAATGGGTCTCAGAACATAGTCGTGGATGTATTCAAGCGCTGCCCCATGAAGCGATTTGTATAGGCCTACCAGCAAACTGAGCTTAAACTCAATTCGGAGTGGGACAGGCAGCCAATGCAAGATGTTGCATAGGAGTGGAGTAACATGATCATATTTTCTCCTATCTTGTCACCTCGAATTACTAGCCTTCTCACCTTGCCTGTTCCAGAGTTTCTTGTTTGCTGACGCACGCAAGTAGTGAGTTCTCGTGAATCGCGAGCAGCGCTGTATAAATGTTGGGTACATAATGTATGTGATACCCTAAGAGACCCTTTTCCCTGGACATTTGTAGACAGAAACGAGCGACATGAAATTCCTCCTGGTTCAAGATCTTGTATCACCTTGCAACTTACATTCAAGACACCTTGGACATGATGTAACATGAACAAGTTGGTACTCTTAGATAGAACTTTGGGAGTTTATGTTTATGAAAATCACAATGAAAATAAACATTGCAGTAGGTAGGCCCCTAAGCCCATTACTCTAATGGATGAAGTTTAAAAAATTTTGACAAAAAAATGGATGAACTGCAATTTGTGGATCCTACTTGGCTATAATAATAAGCATTAGCATGTAATTGCATACATGGTTAACTTTCGGATGGAATATGGAACAAGATTCAGTTTAGTTTCAATGTGAAGTGACTTTATTATGGTAATTTAAATTTCATGTACCCTACAACAAAAACAGGGATTTCAAAAAAATTCTTAATTTGTTGGTCATATGTAAAGCAGAAGCATACCTTTGTAAACAAAGGAATAGAACAGAAATTACAGAATATTAACATGGAGGCAGTTTTTAAAAAAAATAGCAGATTTTCACATTTACAGCAATATTTTTGCAGCTGTGTTCACTGTTCAGTTGCAATACATATCAGAAATTTCTTTTTTCTGCTATCTGAATTGTCCCAACACTGCTTAGAATTTAAATTGCATTTACTGAATGAGTTGTACTGTCTTGCTTACATATCTAAATAGTCAACTAAATTAGTAAATAATAATAATAATAATAGAACATACAAGCTGTTGATAATCAACAATGCCACTATCAAATAATTATAATAATATATGATAAAGCCACCTGTATGAGACAAATAAAACTAATGCTTTACATTGTGCGAAAGTATATATTACAGGTGTGTGGTTACTCTTCTAAATGGCAGTCTCTATTAAAACCACACATTCTACATAACATATACTGGTCACCAGACGGCGGCTGAAGTTGTTGATTTTTATGATGAAGTTTCTTCGAGAACTGGTCCAGAATCGAGAGATACCAAAGCTTCATTAATATTGACTGCAAGATCTCTCACTGAAACATGCCAAACAGAAAAACGGAATGGAGTTAAACTGTTGCATTCAAAATAGTTAATAGATATTTACAGTTTGATAAAGCATTCGAGAGAAAAAGACTGGGGGCCATTTCATCTGGTTAAAGATGATCGGCTGACAACACTTCCAAGGGGTTGTTCATAAACTATATCCGCAAAAAAACTTTCATTTGGACTGCTCCATCCCCTTGTCTCATTACATTTTTGCTCATATTTTAGTACTACCTTTGCTGTCTCCAGCTATTTGCACTACAGCAGAACATTCTAATAATCATTGCAATGCAGCAGTGAGGCAAGTAAGCTATAGCTGTGCCTGTCTAGACACTTGTGTGCCATCGAAACCTATAGCATAAAATAATAAATACGTCAAATTTATAGAGACCAACAGTGGCATTTCCTTTTTCTAAGTCAATCCATGATTCATTCCAAAAATTTATATAGTACGCCTTCAAGAAGCCTACTCTTACATACACTAAGTCATTGTAAGCTATCAGCGACTTGAGAGTTGAATGTGCAGGCAATATCACTCAAGTTCAAAACACGGTAAAACACCTGCATTGAATGAGGGGATGCAAGTCTGTATTAACCCACATTAATCCAGTAAAAACAACCTTACATGTGTCAACGAAGTAACTTCGGATATCCTGTCTTTCGGTTCTCATTCTTTCTATGTGTTCAGTGCCGAGAAGTCTTTGCACATTTGGTAAGATTCTATCTCGAAACTCCTGGCAAAGGACATAGAACAAAGTTCACAAACTATATCATAAACAAATATTAGGTCTATAGTCTATACTGAAAATTATCTATTTACTTTGGTACTGGAGAATAGCTGAATATTCAACAAGTTTCGTTCGTTCACTCCGATAGATTAGCCAACAAGGTCAAATTCAATGACAAAATTAAACAGTAAATGCACTAAATTAATAACTGTGAGCATGAACAAGAACAAACATGATTGTGTGCTTCGTACATTAGAAATTGTTGCTATAGAAGTTACTAGTCACAAAACAACAAAAACTAATGTAAGTTATTAGTTAATAATAAATTCTGCTACATAATTGACCATATGATTCTACCATGAGTAGCACACTCTCATGGACCGAAAAATCACATTTACTAATAAGTAATATTAAAACATTTACTTGCATGCATGAAATTTTAAAAAATCAGAAGTTTAAAAAAATTTACTAAAAATTATCACAAGATAAAAATCTACAGATCCTTTGGATTTACAGCGGTCTATTAAAATATGGAGCCCTATAAATTTAGACAGGAGGTATTGCATTTATTACAAGAAAGTGATGTCTTGTACCTCAACAGGTTGTAGATATTTCTGTGATCTGATGTAGGCTGCGACATCATTGTGCTCATTATCATCTGCAACATCAGCTGGAGTCTTCACAAGATTATCCAAAGCATCCGACATTGCACCTTTACATAGTAGCAATTTCACCATCGCTAAATTCCCTCTCATGGCAGCGGTGTGAAGCACAGTCAGTCCAAACTTGTCTCGAATGTTGGGGTCAGCTCCATTTTCCAGGAGGATCAAAGCCAAATCAGGTTTATCTCTAAAGGCTGCAATGTGGAGAGGGGTAACATCAAAGTCAGTTGTCACCATCGAAGCCCGACGTGCCTCAAATCGCTGCTCGATGTCTCGAACTGCATTGTTATCTGGGTCCACACCCCAACCGGAACTCAGCAACGTACCATATCGACCAACATCAACAGTTCCACCTCGGGTTCGCTTAAGAAAAAGGCTGACAAGACCTCGACTTACTTCCACGTAATGCCAGCTGTCCCGTCCACCATCTTTTCCACGAATAAGCATACAGAGTTCACCCCCGATGTATTTATCTCTCTCGTTAATCATCGTCTTTATATTGACGTTTCTGTCTTTCAATTCTCCGATGACGAAATCCATTGCGTCTTTCGTTGCTCCGTCTGCAACCACGTGCAGAACATTCCTTCTGCGATTGTCCGTTTCGGTCAAGTCAAATTTCTTGGACATCAAGTACCTCAGCACATCAACCTTGCCTTGCTCTGCAGCTCTCAAGAAGGCCGACTTGCCCGCTTCATCCTTTGACTGAGGATCAACACGATACTTTTCGACGGCACTCCTAATGAAATTCAGTCGTCCAAAATGACCGGCAACGGCCAGTAATGATTTCAGCCTGTCAACTCCTAAACCACATTCAAAGAACTGAACAAGACTTTTTTCATCACCATTTTCAGCAATCCTTTGTAGTGCTGACTTTTTTGCACCATCCTTAACATTATAATCCATCTTGAGATGGAGCAAGAGTTTCTTGATAAGATGATCGTGACCCATTACACATGCAATGTGGAGAATCGACTCTTTTCGACTGTTCACTATTTTATGATCTACATTTAGACCGAGCAGCAGGTCAACTACCCTCTCATTTCCCCCAACAACACCCCAGTAGAGTGATGTGCAACCCATAGAGTCCTGCTCCTGATGAAGATCTGATGAGTAATCAAGCAATCTTTGAACTTCTTTAAAGTCACCCATTCTTGCAGCCGTATGAATTAAATTTAAAGATTTTTCCCAAACCACGAAGCTGTCCAATTCCTTTCGCATTTTTGAATATTTCAGAATTGCACAAATTTCATCTGCTGTCTTTTCTTCATAGGCACTTCCTTTGCCTGTGTCAACTTTTTTAGGATAAATATCTTTCCAGCAACCCAGACGGAACAAAGACAAACAAAATGGCTGACGATTACAAATAACAAGAGCATGTAAAAGCGATTCACCATTTTCATTCTGAAGTTGTGATACATCAAAGTTTAGGCCAAAGGCAAGCTTTCTCAACTGAAATTCAAAATCATACGTGTAATATTTTTTGTCAGCAATCATGGTGAATAAGATATTTGTTAAGATAATGATTTGTCTCCTTTCGTCTAGCAGCTTTCCTGTGCTGTCCATTGCTTGACTTGCGTTTAGTTGCTGCTGGGCAATGTTTACATCTGTAGCCAAGAGAAGCATCTGTTTTAACGCGTCCAAAAGCATTTTATAGCGGACAGAAAAACGAAGAGACCAGTAAAGAACCAAATCAATGGCAATTCTTGTCTGTTGAAGAGAAGAAAATCTGCCTGTGGTTATTTCTCTAAAATTTGAGTCTCCTATGAGACCGGTTTCTTTTGCGGCAGTCAGAATCATTGCAGTGTCGATGACATCTGATGTCCATTCCTCAGTTTCTACATCCAGTAACATCTTCCAACAAAAGTTTTTATCCAATACTGCCGCTCCTGTTTCTTCTTCCAATGCTTTGTCTGCAAAAGGCGAAAATCCTGTTATGAGTGTATAACTGTTATCACTATAATCAACTTTTGCAGCATGCTGCAAAGTCTACATACTACCTAACAACCTATGCAGTGGATTATGACTGCAAAACAAACTTTGCGGTTTTTTAACTATAAAACAACACTAAGTCTTGCAGCTGACACTTCTTAAACTTAACCAACATTTGTTCAAACCATCACGAACAAATAACTGTTGAACAACTTTTTCAGGCATAAGTGTAACAGAAATTAGTTCTAAGGAAAGTAAATGGTGCTGCAGCAGTTTCAACTTCAACTTTGTTGGCTGCTTTTCTCAGCATGCCAAGGACACAATGGACCCACATGATACATCAGCCTGTGATACCTTCTGCAAAAATGATCTGCTTCGCAAATGCACATATCAATACAATTCAACTCTCTTTATGCACTTCCAATTCCACTCTTATAAAACTGAAACCCTAAGCAGTAGTGTTGTTCCAAATACTTAAGACATATAGAACGCTGTGCCATGATTCAACTGTCTGTTCCGTAGAAAGAGCAGGAACCGATTTTGCATCCATCGAAGTCGATTCAAGCAAACAGACCTCTGGCCCATCCAACTCTGTATCACACTCCGCCTCTTCAACGCAACCTACTTTGAAGAAAAATATAAATATAAAACACAATTCAAAACATCACTGGCAAATAAACTATAGCAAGCACAGTTGAGAAGCCTTTAAACTGTAATTTAACAGTATCAACATTAGAATGAATTTCTGCAACCGTGCGGTGGATGTCATAATTTGTCACAATCTAAAGTTCACTGCGACTGTTTCTACAATAAATTTTCTAGTAAAAAATGACCAAACAATTGACTGAATTGTCTGAAACTGAAACTCAACTAAAACTCTACAAGGAGTTTGGTCATTTCTCAGAACAGGGCACATGGTATCACATGTGCAGATTAAATAAGATAACAATCCAAATACAAAGTCTGAGTACAATGCAATTCTCAACATTCATGAATTAGCACTGGCATTCAAATGCTGGCATAGCCAACTACATCACTCTACAGGGTGCGCCAAAAAATACTGCCCCCAGGATTTTTGCCAATATCTTGGCCAAAAGTAGGAATTTCGAAATGATGCAGTACAAGATGTAGCACGACCTAGTAGTGTCTGGCTGCCAGTGTCTGGCATGAATGCGCCACTATAAACACACCAGCAGTTTAAAAAATGAAACGAATCCCATATTTTACTGACATTTGAGTGTATTAACAAAAATTAACCAAACTAATTTAACTTACCATGGTTATATTTTCTGACTGTACTCAGTAGCCATTCAGCACGGGTTCTGCCTTTCCCAGGTACTTTGGCATCCATGACTAACAACATAAATCTAGTTTTTTAATTTCAAATAACACAAATCTAGTTTTTAAATTTCAAATAAAACTGAATTACTCAGCAAAATGCAAAATAATATTAGACTTATTAACACAAATATAACTTTATACTCTAATGGCAAGACAGCCATTGCAAATACAAGATATGCAGTGACAGCCTGGTCGATGATTCATAATGCTGCACAGCAGCACATGTAGAACTTCTTATTATAGAATACAAGAGTTGACAGGCGGAAGGTGTAGTACTGTAGGAGTGTAAGCACATGTCTTATAGTGCTTAGATTTCGGGATAATACTTCAGACAGGATTTATCAGTCACAAAAGAATGAAAATACCAAATCTAAGATTTTGACATAAATTTTGACAGGCAAATAAACTTACAGACTTCATCTTCCTGGATGATGCATGATTCCAATGTAGATTCATCCAATATCTCTACCAAACCCGCAAAAAAACTTCTGAGCTCTGTCCTGTATGCTTGCTCGGTGAGTTTACCTTCCTCAAACATTGATCTCAGTATGATTGCTGGATATGGTTCATCCACAACAACATGATGTATCTGAATAATTTTAAAAGCACAAAACAAACTGTATCTAACCTGCAGTTGTAGCTAAGTTCTGTGCAATGAAATAAAAAATAATTAATTTGGGTTATCTCATCTTTCTAATTTCCTGCTTAACCAAGAAGAGCATCATGTTTCCATAAGATCTAATTAAGTCAATATGAAGGATGCATAAATGACAAATTAATCTAGCTTTTAACCAGCAATTGTGATGAAAAATGTGCATGGATGCGACAGATTCAAACCAGAGATGCAGCAAAAGATCACAACCATACTTTTTTTACCATCACATGAAAATCGAAGGCATACCATGTCATTTTCTTGATCTCTGACCTCATAAACATCACATCTACACACATTTCTGCTCCTCTGAGAACCTGTACCAATGAAGCCTTTGACTTCGATGAAAGAGCTGGAAGTAGCCAGAGGTTCTGACGACACTATTACAAGTTTCATAAGCATATTGGGAAATTCACGAACCAATTCATCCTCATGCTGCTGTAGACCTGCATAAAACAAAACAATAATCATACAGCATCTTCCATCTAAAGAACTACAAGTTCAACTACTTGAATCTTCCGTACCAATAAGCAGTGACTAAAATTTAAAACTGTGTTTCTGGGCAAAGAAATCAGATCAGTTTGAATCTGATGACATCTGAAATGGAAAAACAAATAATTATAATTTTCAATCTTTGGAGGAGGCACCTTCTAGGATGATTTCTAAGGCAAGGCCCAATTTTACAGAGATATCATTTCCACACCAAACTTAATATTTTACAGCTTCAGAGATTAAATTTGCCTTGCAGTAAATGAAAAACTTAGAAATAAAATGTTTACTCAATGAGTATTTACAGCAAGCTTTTCTTAGTAGCAAGTCCCTCCAGCTGGAATAATCTCCCATCACAAGTGCGCTCAATCAAACTGGATTTTAAAACTCACTCAAATCCTTTTATTTTAGCCGTTCCTGGGCTGAGAGTGACCCTGAGTAGCTTTCTTGATCTGGCGCTGTGCATGTCCTCAAAATGAAAAAACGAACATGTGAATATGAAATGAATTTGTATTTCCATTCTCGTTGTGTGCACATTACTTCCATCAACAAAATCCATTCAGAAATTCTCCAGCAGCATTCATTCTGTGCTGGTGCATCATCAGTTGCTGCATTGTGCATCAGCAACAAGCAAGATAGAAATCATTACTTACAATTCTGTAAATATGAGAAATATCAAATATTTTGCTTGAATTTAAAACACTTTATTAAATTCAAGCCTGTTAATTGGTCATAGTTATAAATGTTGGTGATCACCTTAAGCATTTTCAAAGCGGAAGTTTAGAATTTTTGAATATCCACTAAAAAATGTTTTAAACGTTCTTCCACTTTGAAAATGCCTAAGGTGGCGATCAACAACTATAACCAACAAGCCACAATATAGTTTCAGTCAAGTCGAAATCATAGAAATAATTTTTCATCCTATAATGAATATTACAACCATATCAATGACTGCTCTTAAACACTGCTTCCTTCATACTAAACGAATACTGATAATTACAATAACAGTTTTAACCCTTTAATGCCGAGATGGTAGTAAATGGTATGAGAAATCCTATACCCTCCGGCATTAAAGGGTTAAGAACTGCGACAATAAAACTGAAACTAACTGGCAAGCACAGGCAAGACACGTTCCACGATATAGAGCCATGCAAATGCTATGCCAAGTCCTTGTGGTATGTGCAAAGCCCTCTGCACGTCACTGTCGCTCCTCAGTTCAAGATCCTCACCCACACGATTCTCTAAAAAATATAAAAACCTAGCAATTTGAAAATTAACATAGTGTTTAAAATTTAAAAAAATTCCAGTGATCAATTCAAATTGGATAAAAACCATGTAATACTACACAGAGTGATAATTGTAATAGTTCGTAACCATCTGTGCTCGAAAGGTCAAGTTTAAGTAAATCACACAGCGTATCGGGCCATGACACAGTGAATCATGCCTGCCAAATACAGAAATACTGCCTGCTTTACAGGATTATATCTTTACCAATAAATCCAAGCCACCTTATGGCACAAGCACAATACAATCGTTTGCCATTCTGCTCACCAACAAAACTTAGATTTTCAATTTGCTTATCCACAATAAGATGACCTATCATTTACCAATACCCAGATGATCATTACTCAACTCATCCACTGATATATTCTCAACTGGTGCCAGTCCCAAGCCATGATAAAGAGGAGAGACATCTTTGTTGTGACAAAGCATAATTAAATAAAAAGTACCATAAATATTGCTCAAGAAAAACAGTTTAGATCTATAAGAATCCTAATTTAATTCAGTTGTGGAGACTCATTACAAGAAAACATGATGAGGAACCTGAAGTCTGCACTTAACAGAGATTCCAATAAAACTCACCTTCACTGAAATGTGTTACTGACTCCAAAGCAATTACTTGCGACAAATCTTCCACGTCTACAACTGACAGAGAATCAGAGATGATCTACCTGAAATATTGTAACTAACCGAGCCTTACAAAGTTCATAAAAAGTTACACAATTACTGACAAACTACAGTCCTAGTGGCAAAATGAGCTCAGGTAGGTGATAGAGAAAACAATAGCCATTTACCTATTAACCATTTGCATACCAGATAATTTTAGCACTTGTTCTAGCCTCAGCCATTTTGTGGGGATTTGGTCTACTTCCCTCTGAAGGATAAAAACTTCATATCTCATCAACCCCCAAACAGAGAGAGAGTTAAGAAGTTGAGAACAGAAAAGAATAACTAACATTGTTTTAATTGTATCATATTGGTTACTCATTGAAGCTCACCTCCAATTTCTACAAACTGAACTCTGGTTGAATGCGGCACAGCAGACTTCAGTCTATCATGAACCAGTTGCTGCGTCTGCTCTGCCTGCTCCTCATTCAGACCAACAGGAAAATCCAGTTCCTCTACAGTGACATCTGTCAGCCTCTGACAATATTAACAATCACTGAAGTGTTAAACACGAATGCTCTGGTCAATAGGCTTCTTGAAAAATGCAGGAGTGCATTGCAAAGACGCTGTTGAAACAAAATGAAGTTATCAGGCACCAAATCTTACAGCAAATTTTGTCCTAATTAGAAAAAGATTCTGGTTCTTATACTTTTAATACTTGCATGAACTTGAGTACACACACTTCTCCTGCAAATCTCTATTCTGCAAACATTCATTCTCTGGAACAAACCTTCCGCAGACATATCTGTACTTTTCCATGCAAAGCAACTAAAGACACAATGTACAGTTGTACACTGGTAATTTCACGATACAAATATTCGTTTACACTTTTTTAAGCTGCAAAAGTATATTGAAACTAATCAAGGTGTAGGTCTTCTGCAAGGCTAATTCTCAATTGTTTTTTTCATCTGAGAAGTGCAGAATAATTCCTTCAGTACCCATTAAAATTGCTCAAACAATTAAACTGAGTAGATCTGGCATATTGAAATTGTGAAATAGTGCATTGAAAATTCTTACTCCCACTTCACTTGGAGTACTATGCCGATACACTGGAACAACGCGTGTTGGGAGGCCCAAGTTCAGTGGCCTCGTGTTAATATCGAAATGCATCAAGGTAACGCTTGAATTATCTTCTCTGGAATTTCTTGAAAGTGGTGCATGTCGATTTTTTGTTGGAAGGCAGATAATCTTAACCTTGTCATCACCAGCATCTATCAAACAAAAGACAACACAAAAAGCAATTGAAAAACAATTACCTGTGGAAGCAATGTGTAACAGCATCGCCAATCAAAGTGCATTCAGTGCAATCAACTATCTTACAGTCTTTAAAATAATAATCAGAAAATAATAATTCAAACAATTTCTATAGCACCAGTGTAATTGTAATTGATGATCAATGCACCAGACGAATTCCAAGATGAACCTGGTCAAAAGGAAATCTTAGAGATATAGAATTAAGTAATTTCTTCTTCAAGTAAATCAAAGACCTAAGGAATGTATCTTCCTAAAGCAAAATGTTGTTCAGTTGACTGATAAACCTCAAGTAAAATTGAGTCAGATGAAATATGTGAAGAATAGATTATTTACCATGAAGTGGCAGATAAGTCTTTGAAAACTTTTCCACTAAGGCCTCAGCCAAACGTTCCACATCCCCTGGTAACATACACAAATGTAATACAGCATATATAAACGCTTTGACTGAATATAAATCAAATTAGTATTATTAACTAAGTGCTAACGTCTAATTTCAAGAGTGCATCAACTGATGGTGCCACAAACACGAGAAAGACAGTGTGTGAAAGTGTCAGTTTTTAGCCTACACGATACACATGTGATAGTTGCCAAAGAATGGAAACAACCGCTCTTTGCTTGGCATACACAGAAAAATGCAGCTAAATTATATAACTTTTGATTCTTTCACTTGAACAAATAACCACATATACTGTAGGCTTTGCATCCCATTTCTCAGCTTTACTTCAAGCATCAAACCTAATAAATATTTAATTACTTGTGACATTGAGCATCATACGATCAAGGAACAATATTATTATGCAAATGCAGAATGACCTACCAGTAAATGCTGGAAGCTTCATTTCATGAAAGTACATCTCACACCAGATGCATTACTTGTATGTCTTCTAAAGCAAAACCAATGGAAAACCTCAAATTATTTTCATGAGTAATCAAGATTACCAAAGCTCAGACAGTAAGCAGAAAGTTGGCATGTGTAGAAATCTAAGTGCAAAAGAAATGTATATCAATGTACAGATGGCGTGAATAAATAACAGAAGAATCAACTTTACATTCAGCTTATAACCCATGAAGAATTGAAGATACTATAATTATTATAAATTTGTCACATGCGGCTATGCTCTTGAGCTTCCTGAAATATTTACGAGGCTAGCACAAAAATAAACTATTCCAACTACCGTTGAGGCATTTTAATTGATAGAAATGGCAGAAAATTCATTATATAGGATTATAAGTTAATGAATATTTAAGGTTGACTTTAAATTAGCCCAAGTTGGAACACATGTAGACTTCAATGACACGAATGACACAATAATGTGCAAAGTTCTAAAAATAAAACCATTCGATACCATAGAAAGAGGAACAAAAAAGTGGAAGAATGTTGCACAATGCTCTGAATACAAAAACATATACTGGGTATGTCTATTGGCACATTATGCTGTATACGTCATGCATGTCACTAAAGATATATACCAAATTCTACTCTCTGCCTTCTGACAGCCACACTAAAAGCAGGGGCTTTCAACTACTCATCTCAATTACTCTCTCAGAATCTGAAAAAGTCTTCTGCTGGATTAACTGGTACTTACAGCTGAATGTTTTCTCAACACACAGTTCCATTTCCACACACTGATATATCTATCCAAAACACCGATATCTTAATATCATTGTATGGTATATTACAACAGTTCGGTAATAGAATAATGCAAACAGCAACTAAAAACTCTATCCCACAACAATTTTACAATAGATAACAGGCAAACCCCAAAACATTATTCAGAGTAAAAGTAAGAAAACACTTTATTATTCCATTTGCACATGCACAATGGCACATTGAGAAATACTGCAGCATAACACAGAGAAGCAATAATATTAGTTAGTTAGTTAGTTAGTGCTTTCGGCTCGTAGAGCCCTAGCGACCATCATGACAAGCGACTTTCGCCTCTCGCCATGATGGTTTTCTTGGCAGGATACAGAGGTGGTTTGCCATTGCCTTCCTCTGAGACAATTATGGGTGAGCAACTTGTCCAAGGTCGCTACGCAGCGGCTTGAATTAGGTTCGAGAACATACCGCCTGACCACCTCGTCCCATACCCTGCAGGAGCAGGGGGTTGTTTTAGGCTAACCCATAGCCGGATGCAGATTCACGTCATGCCCAGGACCTGCCGGCTGCAGTTTAACGTCATACCCAGGACGCGGCTGCAGTTTAACGTCATACCCAGGACAAAGCAATAATATACTTACCATAAATGAAAAGCAATGAAAAACAAATGCACCAAATGGAAAGCATTCTAGTAATGAACCCATTCTTCGGAGTTCAGAATGTGGGATATCAAGGTTGCGTAAACGTGGATGCAAAGAGTATTGTGATTCATGAACTGGTGAAAGTAAACCATGGAGGACAGCCCAGGGTAAGCCAAAACATAAGCAAATAGAGTGCGGTCGACACAAGCCTCTTCAAAAGTAGGGACATTGAAGGCAAGAAGCCAAGCCTCATAAGTTTTCGTATCACAGAATTAAATTCCCACCAAGTAGAGGAGGAGTAACTATTCGTGTGACAATAGCAGAGCAAACTACGTCATATAGACGAATAAGAGCAAGTCCATGAGCAACCAAAGCATGCAATGCACAAAGGACTGCTTTGCTCTACGGCGTATTTACTTTATTTTTATTTCTCGCATTTGCTACATAGTACACCTTCAAGCCCTCTACTCAGAATCGCTCCTGACTACAGCTACAGTATAGATAACAAAGAGCAGACACTGCATCGGAGTTTCATGCCGAAGCGCATTATCAATTGCGAGTGAAGGATTCTTTCGGAGAGCGTTACACCTGGGATCTTAAGATGAGTCGACACAAGCCTCTTCGAAAGTAGGGACATTGAAGACAAACCTCATAAGTTTTCGTATCACAGAATTAAATTCCCACCAATTTTTGAAATTGTGACATAAGTTCGGAAATGGGGACGACGGACATGTTACGATAATATTTCACAATAGTGTCTAAAACATTAGATTTGTAAAAATCGATTTCGGGGATCCGGCCGAAATTCGTTTTTGGAGATTCTGTCCGGCGGCCGCACCCAAAACGCTCGACCTGTGAAGAGGAGCAAAGGGAGCGGCGTTCAAACTGAACCATAAAATAGCTATGCTGTCAATTTGTTAAGGTAACCTACAGAGTTGTTCCTATTTTTAGAGAAAAAAACTAGGTTATTGTTACTGGTAGCAGATAAACAAAATTAACGACATAACTCTAACTTCTGTAAAATCTAATAAATTTCTAGGAGTCTACGTTGATAGCCATTTAACATGGAATAATCATATTGCCCATGTCGCTTCAAAAATAGCAAAAAATATCGGAGTAATGGCTCGAACTGCTTACATTTTACCATCTAGTATTAGGATTAAACTATACTATTCTTTAGTACATCCATATCTCTCTTATTGTAACATGGTGTGGGCTTCTACTTATGTCTCAAGATTACATAGAGTTAATATTTTGCAAAAAAGAGCTGTTCGTCTTATTGTGGGAGCTCCATATGGCTCTCCCACTGCTCGCATATTCTTCAATCTTAAAATTTTAAAACTCGACCAGATAAGAACTTTCCAAATAGGAGAATTTATGTACCGGTTTGACCGAAGCCTCCTGCCATCCTGCCATCCTTATACAAAAATTATTTTCAGCTCTCATCTCAGGTTCATTTTCATTTCACAAGATACTCTTTCTCGTATCGCCGTACTTATGCTCGCACTAACACTCGCTTGATTTCTATTAAATCTACTGGGATCACCACTTGGGAAAAAATTCCAAAGGAAATACGATTGTGCCCTAGTGTTTGGGCTTTTAAGAAGAAATTTAGCGCCTTTATAATAGAAGGTACCTAATAAAAGTAGAGCGCTGTTCGCTCATTGTATGCATTGCAGTAGGTCTCTGTTCTGTAGTTAAGCTTTTTGTTCTTTCTTTTCTTCTTTCATAATTGTTTATGTCTCAACAGCGGTTGAGCTTTTCAGTTTACAATTTTGTGTGTGTGTGTTTCTCCTCCGTCTCTCAGCATAAGTTGCTTAATTCTGTTTTGTCAGTTTTGTTAATCACTGTGTTGATTTTTTGCACGATTTCGTCATGGCCACCTCACATCGTCAATTCATTATAGGCCTATTAGTTGGTGTCCCTAGACAGCGGGATTATTTTATCCCTTTAGGGCCCCCTTTTTTGTAACCAATGTTCAAGATGTGTTAACCTGTTATACTTCGGTTTACCTACTTCGGTTGCAAATAAAACATTTGATTGAAACAATATGGGCGCCACAGATAGGGGCAGAATTACTACTATAGAATAGATACATAATAATATATACTCACATTTTCACTTTTTTCGCAAATAGCATCGAGCGATAATGGGGAGTTAAGAAACCATAGGTTTTTTGGTAATAGAGTTCTTTGATTGATATCTATGGAAAAACCAGGTGTCGTATAATCATGCGAGGTGAGCAACTAAGTGAAGACGAGACAAATCGGAGACATACATTGTAAAGTCACCAACGCAGAGCCGATTTATTATAATTAGCCTATATTCGTTTAGGCCTAATTGGCAACAAAACTGATAGACACACCGCTATCAGGTATTTATGTCAAAATACTCGCGAGGATCGAAATTCTTATTTCACGAGCGTGGCGTCGAGCCAGCCGAGGATGGTCAAAAGAGTGGCCGAGGTGGTCTTACTCTCGTCACTTTTTAAAAATATTTCAATGCTTCGCAGTCCAAATTCGTCTAGGACCTCTAGGCCTACAGAGAAAGCTTCAAATGTATAAACCTGTTGAATTTATCTAGGAGGGCGAGGAAATGTTGCATTATATAAATTGTGTTCTGGGTGGAAATGCTACGTATGTACATGTGTACACACACCTCTTGATTTTTCTTGATGTGGCATTATCATTCCAGAGGGGGTGGGGGTATTCCCCGAAGACATCTAGATTAAACACTGGCCATAAACGTGTGTATATTTTCATGTTCTAGAGAAAAAGTCAGACCTATCGGCATAGACTGGATGAGAATTGCTGGCATATCAACCCCATGTCTTTCCTAGGACCCTAGGCCTATATTTAATCTTTTTTGCAGTCTTACCTGAATTATACGTGGATCATATTCTGATCCCCATCCTGCTATTGTCTCTCAAATTTCTTGCCTTGCGTTCCCACTGCTCACCATGCATGCAACCCTGGAAGCATGTCCGTTACCAATAAAACTTCACTGCTCAACCAAACCACTTGGTCTATGACCTATATAATTATATGTAAACTTATTTCCCTATCACAAAAATTCGACAGCATAGCATCGAAGAACTTTGAAAAAGGTTGTCAGAATTTAAAGTATAGAAATTAAAATTTACTACCGAAATTGGAAGAGAGAAATTGTAATGTTTTTTGAAAATATCGACAGAAAGACAACAGGTTGCCAGAAAATTGCAGGTCAAAGAGTGTTGTCGGTGTCTGGCCCAGCTGTTGCCGTCTGCGTATAAAAGCCGTTTTTCCCGCCTCCCCCCTCTGAAACTTCGAATTTCCCCCCAAAGCAAGAGGACTAGATTAAACACTGGATGCTGTCAATAATAGAATTCTTGAATGGCTGTGTAGTAAGCATCCAGATGTTTCTGTCATTACAAAAATAGCAAGTGAATATGCAATGTTGCAATAATTAAGATTTAACTGAAGCGCATTGCCAATTTAAATACATTTACAATAGAATATTGCTCAAGTACAAACTCAAAGATTCACAGAATGAACCAATCATTTCAAGTACAGCTTTAGGACTGTCCCACTAAGAAATTTCCCTTATGATTGACAAGGGTAGTCTGCTCTCTCCCATTAAAGGTCATTTCATGTTTTTATTTTGTTCACTTTCATCACAAGTTTTACTATCGCAATCTCGAGACTTCAACAGCGCCCACAAAAGCCTCGCGGGAACCAGCTTATTCACAGGCGCTCAATCAAAACAAAATTGATAGGCAGCGGGTCAAGTCCGGAGAGTCAGGCAGGCACGCTCCTGATGAAACGCTGCATCATCTTTGTCATGTTAACCATATGAATGTAACCACAAATTTTAGGCTGTGTAAATTATTTAAAAACTTAGGAAAACCTTTATTCGTAAAAAGTTCAGTCATTGTCCAGTCCATATAGCTTCTGGCAGGTTATTTTACTCTTGTACAGATTGTTGCATATTTCAGCCATGAACATATAAACTGAAATCAGATGCTAACCAACAAATTTAACTTTTTTGCAAATTTCCAATAATGATCGCTGTACTTAGTTAAACCAATACAGAAAACATAATAAGTCACCAAAGGTTTAAATGGTAAATCGTAACTTGTGCATGAATTTTGACTTAACTATGCGTCAAGTGATGCAACATCTAACTCCACAAAGTTATTATTCATTCAAACTGCACACTTAAAAAACTATACTAAAATCTGGCAACTTGGCATTCACCTCAAATCTGACCAAGAAAATAGGTGCAAACACGGTTCAAGTAAACTACAAGGCATAACTGGACAAACATTTTTAAGAGGATAAAAGAAATTGAAGCTAGAATTCAGAATGTAAATCTGAGCATCCGAGTCTCCACCAGTCAACTAAGCTAGAAATGTGCAGTGAACATTTTTTATAGTAAAACTATTAGTTCTTTGGAAAACATCGTTATCAGCAGGTTTCATCAGCTGTCTCTAGCCACTCTCAAATTGCTCTTGGTAAGTAAGTAGTAGGTTCATCAACGGCTCATCATCCTCAGTCAACATCGGCCGGTGCATCGAGGTCATTGTAGTTTATAACGGCTCGAGGATCCGGACGTCCCCTGAAAAAGAAAGCAAACTCGTCTCAAGTAAACCTTCCATGACCTCATGGGCGGAGACCTAGTGGGGACGGTCCCCCCAATGGAGGCGTTGGGGGGACGGCTCATGCATTTGTCCCTCCCCCAATCGTTGAGCGTCAGTCACGACTAAAAAAAGTCATCAACTTTTTTGGCGGCGAAAATAGAAAATTTCGTCGAGATTTCGTTGGATGACTAAAAAAAGGTCGTCAGAAATTTTGGCTGGCAAAAGATGGAAATTTTTCAGCGACACTCAGCCATTGAACCGTCAAAAACTAGTCTTGCGTCTTTCCGTCCCACACAGTCTCCGCCCATGCATGACCTCATTAGAATTACAAACGTAAACTAATTACATAAGCATATGTAGATACTGTTTGGTGCTACCATAAACATACCTGTCTCTTCTTGGATTATTTGGAATCTCTCTCCTGAAATCACTGCGGAAAGGATCAGGACCTCGCATGTAGAATTGTGGTCCATAAGGAGCTCCTGTTACAAACACAAATCCTTTTAATAGTGAAAACATGGTGAAGGCAGCATGCCTGCGTACAGATCCAAGCAAAAGAAAGTCTCATAATATGGTTTTAGGATTTCAGTAACCTTTCAGCTAAGTAAACACATAATAACAATAACAGCAACCAAAGAGCAGAAAAGCCTTCCATACTCCAAACTTGCACTCAATGACACTCATGCATAAACCCTGAAAGATGGATGCTGTGTTGGAATGTCCAAACTTACAACATTTAAATTATCCAGTAGTACACTGCAATTTTAAGATAAGTGATAAATTAACATTAACAAATGTACATGGTTATACCATCAGAGCTCTGCTTAATACTAACGTCAACTATATTTGTATGAGAAAGTCTCACTATTAAGACATGAGGGGGGGCCCGGTAGAGTAATGGTTAACACGCTGGCCAAGAGTGCGAGAGGTAGTGAGTTCGAGCCCCCGTTGGGCAGATTTGCTTTGTAGGCTGCTATTAGCGCTGTGTAATTGCAAAGCTGTCTGTTCAGTTAGTAGTTAAGTTTAATTAAGATTACTGCATAACTTGTAAATGTAAAGCACAGTGCGTTTGCAGGCACTCAATTAAAGAAAAGATTATTATTATTATTATAAGAATTAAAGAAGCCGTTTACTCGTTTTTAACATTTAAATAAACACTGAGCATTGGACAAAATCTCACCTCTGCGTCCTGTGAGATGAATGACGTAAGAAATGCGCACCAACGTCAACATAAAAAGAAGCAAAACAAAACATCATTCAGAAAGTTTAAAAGAACAATTGAAAAATCAAGTTATAATTAAGTTGCAGAGTATCCTGACAGATTAACTAAATGCAATCAAAACAATTGTCACAACAGAGCTCAACGTCATTGCCTAGTGATTTAGCATGCTGGACTGTCAGGGAGGAGTTTGAGGATTGAAATCCAAACCAAGACAAAGAAATTCATTGCAAGATTTTAGTGTCATTTGTACCCATAACAAACTTAGCCATAGTGTACACTGACTGGAGACTGTTAGTGAGACAATCAAGTGGTGAGGAGAGGACACCGTTATGACAATAATAAAGTTGCTAACTTACTCTCAAGATCTCATCACACCCTCAAGGCTAGTTCACGACGCAGATTTATTTTAACATCAAGTGGAACATCAAAGATTTCTCATTAAAAAAACCTGACATAAACCGACAAAACCAGCACAAGCAACAATTCCTAACCACCAAGATGCACATACATAAAGCCATGCAAATACAAAACCAGCACAAGTCTCAAGACAATTGCAAACAGCGTCAAGAATTCAGGATTGTGAAGAAAGGTGATGTACTCTTAACTAAGGTCCAACTTCAGTCAGAAGAATCATCCCAGAATACATACCCCATCGGCGGCCTAGACAAGCGAGATTGTGAATCATCCACCGATGGGTTGGCAGAATACGACAGCAGATATACAAACAAAGGAAGGCAAATGCAGCCATAAAAATACACCACCAGAGCAAAGTAGAAGCCTGTCAACATCCCAGTCACTGTTTTGTTTAAGAAAACAAGCTAAAGCTTTCTAAGCCGAAGCTTAGAATGTGACAAATACACAGATACAGCTGTGGCCTAAATTTTCACGTAAAACTGGGATGAAAACAGGAAAGGATATTAAAACCGAATGTACTACTTCATATTTATTGTTTTAGTAAATTCGTAAATGCCTTTGAAATGCATAAATGCAATTTAGGCCAAAACTGCACATTTTACAAGTTAGTTCATGTAAGCAATCTTGGTAAGGATCAACAATACACGCAAACATACTTCTGCCAACAAGATCCTCAAGAAGTACAGCTAATGTGACATGCATGACGTATACAGCACTATGCGCCAATAGACAAACCCTGTAAATGTTAATTCCGGTAAATTCTAATTCAGACAAGTCTAAAATACCATTTTAGCCCTTTCAAAGGCTCACATGCATAAATGTAATTCAAATATCAATAAATTTCAAAAGAAAAACGTTTTTCAGGAAATTAATTACTATATCAAAAAATTTCCCAGCTCTAGCTCATTCATTTAAAAATGTTTTAAAGAGCAAATATGCTGTGATTCCAGTTTTGAATTTAAGAAGAATTAGAATGCCCAGTTGCTTAATATGGCTTCATTTATAAGTGGGTTCATATTCAGATCCAACAATAATAGAAGAATTAGACGATCACTCAAAACAACATATTAGGAAATGAATTAACACTTTCCCCAAAATTCATTCAAATATAATAAGACAGGCATGAATAAGGACAAATACATGAGAAGAAAAAGGCAGAAAATAAAGCTAGGGAATAAAAGCACTTCCTTGTGAATTAGTAACTGGGGAGAAAAAGGGTGTTAATCTGAATAGGGTGATTGATGAAATGACAGCAAGCTGAAGTAAAAATTCCAATCCTAAGGCATTTAAAAAATCTCAAACAGCAACAAAAAGCTCATTTAGAAATATACAGCATATACACAAATAAATAATTTTCACATCACTAAACACAATGCCGTAGCCAGGATTTTATTTGGTGGAGGGAGGGGTGTGTGTGTGTTTACTCGACCTTGAGCAAGCCCACAAGCAACCGAATCAACTGACTAAGGGGTTTGGAGAAGCATCGTGAGCTCTCACAGCACGGATCTGGATGGCCAATACATTGCACGCTGTATTTCTTATGTACATCATGTGCTAGTAAATGCATTATTTCATTTTGGCATTATTTCATTTCAAGGGCTGTTCAAACACCCAAAACACAAACCTAGCTATGGCATTGACTGAACAAACTGCATCCACATGCATCCAAGCAATAAAAAAGAAACTGCAACTAAGGCATCCAATCACCTTTGATTACAGATCAACAAGAACCACACGGATAAGAAACAGTCAATTAAGAACACCATATCCCACAAATGCAAACAATTCATCTTAAGAAACCGAACAGAAAGCAAGTGAAACAACGAGCTTCAAATAAAAAATGGAATTAGATTGCAATCTAATCAGGATCATTCAAATGACGACTCGATGACAACATTCGAAAAAAAAGAACAATTTGTCTCACCTGGATAACCGGGTGGTCTATAGAAAGAGGGAGGTGGTGGCGGCCCAAGAAACGACGGCATCATATTTGGAGGAGGAGGTGGTCCAAGCAGCTGCCGGCTTGAAGGATGGTCTGGAAGCTGAGGACGACGTGGGTCACCGAGGTAATTGTTAAAATACACGACCTAGCAAACAAATAGAATTATGGCCACTCTATTCCATAGACTGTATACATTAAACTTTCAAATTTAACATTATTTAGGCTTGTAAGCAGATCCTTTATATATTACTCACCTGCACAGAATTTGGAAAATTCAGTTTCAAGAAAATGAAAAAAAACTTTTTTCTAAATTGTTAGCGACATAATTTTAAAAGAATTTTGAACAGAGAGCATAAAAATCTTAGAAACAGTAACATTAAAAGGAATTATCTGGAGGATTTTGTAAAAGTTATGATTCTAAATTTCAAGTAAAAGAACAGAAATTGGGTCATTTTTGTCAGCACCTGTTCATTGCATTCAGAATTAGTTTTTTTTATCCATATTAAATTCAGTTAGGATTGAGAATGGATGACAATTTTAGCATCATTGCAAAAAGGATGTGTAGCATATAAAACTTTATAAAAGTAAATATTGACTAAAGACTGGTTTTGTGCAGATATTATATATACAGGGTGGGCCATAAAAAGGTAACCCCTACGGCTTTTTGCCCATATCTTGGCCAGAAGTAAGAATTTCGAAATGAAATTTTACAGGCTGATAGACAATTCATATGTACACATGATGGCCAGATTTCAATAAAATATTTCAAACAGAACAAAAGTTATACAACTTTTAGTGAAGCCAACCACCGTTTTTTGTCGATTCAAAAACATGACGCAACAAAAAGTAACAAAAATCTAATCTGATTATTCTGGCCAATATCTTGGCTAAAAGTAAGAATATCGAAATGAAATTTTATACGCTTAAATACAATTCACATCTGCACATGATGGTCAGATTTCATCAAAATATTTCAAACAGAACAAAAGTTATACCACTTTCAGGGAGGTCACCCACCGTTTTTTGACGATTCAGTAGGGTAACGCAACAAAAATTAACAAAACCACATATTTTATTAAGTCTCATCTCAAATATTTGTTATCAAATAGCGCTGATTTTGCCAGATTGATCATTATTATTACTATTTAAAAAAGAAACAGGGTACCAGCATAGCTGCACATCACTGAGAAGTCACTTAGCAAGATGACAGTCAAATTGGTAATCTGTCAGATTAATCAACAGGTATCAAGAACTTTGCAAAGAGACTCAAAAGAAGTTTTGGCACTGGTGGTGAACACAAGTTGTGAAGCACTACCAAGTTCATTTGACAACAGTTATTTGAGATGAGACCTAATAAAATCGTGTTTTTGTTACTTTTTGCTGCGTTTCGTTTTTGAATCGTCAAAAAAGTTGGGTGGCCTCACTAAATATGGTATAACTTTTGTTGTTTTAGAAATATTTTGATGAAATCTGGCCATTATGTGTAGATATGAATTGTCTTTAAGACTAAAAAATTTCATTTCGAAATTCTTACTTCTGGCCAAGATATTAGCAAAAAAACTAATTTTGTTGCGTTTCGTTTTTGAATCGTCAAAAAACGAGGGGTGGCCGCACTAAAAGTGGTATAACTTTTGTCCTGTTTGAAATATTTTGATGAAATCTGACCATCATGTGCAAATATGAATTGTCTTTGAGCCTGTAAAATTTCATTTCGAAATTCTTACTTCCAGCCAAGATATGGGCAAAAACCTTAGGGGGTTACTTTTTTATGGCCCACCCTGTATATATAAGTTTTGAATGATATATAAATAAATAAAATATATACTGCATAGTGCTAAACACCACAAAATGAAAAGTTTTATATTCAAGAGTGTGGGAGTTCAGCATTTCTGCAACGTAAAGGTGAAACATGCACTTTATATATAAAATTAGTGAAACATACTCTTTATATATAAAATTTATTGAACTATAGCAGAAGGTTACGATTGACACACCTCTTTTTTAACTTCTTCAATCTTATCGATATGTTTTGTGAGAATATGCTTTCGAACAAACTCTGGGCCCTTGAACTTCTTTCCGCTCAGCGGACAAAGCCATTTGTCCTTAGCCAATTCTTGCATGTTACTCACAATGAACTTCTCAACTTCTGTGAGATACAGTTAAGGAAACAACTAATACCATGCAGTGATCGTCTCGTTCAATATTAAAGCGAAAGTGCTCTCAACAGATTTAAGCAAAATGTTATCTACCCTCGAACTCAACGAAACTATGTAAATCTCCCGCAATGAAAAGGATATTCATCTTGGCTTTTCTTGCCCAGCTTGATCGCCTCTGCATCATCCAAGGATAACTTCATGTTGAGAAACGGTGCAATCTTCACCTCAAAGCTAGCAATCCATTCGGTTACTGGAAGAAATAGCATACAGTGTAAAAAGCTTCTATATCATTTAGAAGGGAACAGAGTCGTTAGCTATAACTAATAGACAATACGTGTACATATAGAACAAAAACATTACTCATGAGTTCATAATTTAATTACCATCAAAATTGTAATTAAAAGTCTGTATGAAAATGAATAAATTTCCTAAATAGTTCTGAATGGCTAATAATTAAAGTGCATAAAGCGTGCTACTGTAGATTAAATCACGGCTCAGCAAAACTAGAAATCGCACGTGCTCACCATCAGCCTGAGTAATCTTGCTCTGGGAATTGGTTCCACGCACATGCATCATGCCACACCGATGCGGCATTTCATCTTCATTCGGATATTCAACGGTGCTGTAGTAGTCAATGGAGTAGACAATTCGCAGATAGCACAACAATCGATCCAATACCTAAACGTAGCGTAGTAAATAATAAACGAACATCTACAAAATGCCTTCATGCAGCAAAACAAAGATAAAAAACATATTAAAATCTTGCAACAATAATTCAAATACATATACTGCCGATTATATTATTCAAGTCTTTCTAATTTCTATTCGTGAATTCATGATTTACAACTACTAAGTTTCAAACGATATCTGGTTATAAGTTTGGTCTTCATACATCTAAACGTAAATCATACCTTTAGGTTCTCTTCGTCTCGTTCTATGGTCACTTCTGAGCCGACTTCTTTGTCTTTACCATCAGAAACAACACCTAGAAATAAATGCCAAGCGGTTTCAACAAGGTCTGATTCTTCATCAGAGAAATTAGTCAACAGCAAAAAAATTAGCCAATGATCGATCGAACTTACTACATAAGCAGCCACAAGATGCCTTAAATTACAATCCCAACTATATGTGTGTACTGAATGAGAGTGCTGTCCTTGCTACGAATGTATTGTATGCTTGTGCTCCTGCTCACACTTCATACCATTTGATTCGGTTTTTAATTCGATCCAAAAGGTACTCACATGCACATTGCACCAGGCATATTACATACCACCCTCTTGCATGAACAGATCTTCTCGAATTCAACTGGGCCTGCCATACTGTACCTAACTATACAGGTGAAACCACATCAGAAATATACTAAATACAAGAAAAACAATGCCACACCAAGTAATGCTTCTTCTTCGTAGTTTCCCTCATCCACAAGAAAATCAGTGATGTTCTTTAACACCGGATTGTTGGAAACAAAGCCAAAGCTCTAAAAAGTAAAATTTCGCAAAACCATTATATATTATGTACACTGTGTCCGGATGAAAAGTAGAACACAAATAAAAGTGTCATAACTTGGTCAAAACTTTTAGGATTTGTCTGAAATTTTAAACACAACAACAGTGACCATATTTACACGAGATCCTAAAGACGATTAGAAATAGTCACGAGTTTTTCAAATTTATGAGCATTTGAGATGCAGCACCGAAAAATGGAACTTTCCAACAAGCAAAAGTTGAAAGGAAGCAAAATTCAGTTATATATGATGTTCAAAATGTCCTTTTTTCACAAACACACCACCATAGGTGCTACTGTTTGATCATCCGGTCGATGATCACATGGTCAAACATCTGCCACTCTTCAGTCAGATGCGCCTACGGTTATTGATGTCATGAATATGGGAACAAAAACGCACTCCTACAGTACATGTACCCGGATCGAGGTCTGGACTGCTATGCGGCCACAGCTGCAGGTATGAAGCCGAGTGTCTCCCAGGACAGCTACTACGTCTAAGGTCGTGTGTTCACGAACAAAAAGGACATTTTGATAAAGGATTAAATTACTAATAACTTCAAAGACTGATACACTTACTATCTTCTCATCGTCCTTTTTCTCGTCCACTGGATTCTGCCACATCTTCCAACGCATATCGAGATTCTGGATAATCTTTGCCGCGTGTTTGATGTCCTGTTTGGCAACCGGACGATGGACGGTCAAGCCATTGATTACACGGATCCGCTGCTTTATCTCACGATTCACAATGGGTCCCATGTCACACTCACGCAACTACATCAGCAGTAATAACAAACATATCCATAACAGAAAGACTCTTGTCTGACGACAATCATACAAAACTGACACTTTAAATTCCTGCACATTTTTATAAAAAAATAGTTCCTGTCATGATCATGAAACTTTTTGGGCACATCATGTCACCTGTTCATGACGAAAACCACAAGAGATTTTGGTTCCTTTGTATACAACGAACAGCTGCACTGGACAGGAAAACAGTAACTGACTAACAAAGGCAAACTAGCTAATTAAAGTTAACTGGCAATAAAAGGTTAACTGACTAACAAAACGCTGCACAACCAGAACAATGGATCAAGTGGCAACAAAGCTAACAAAAGCATGCCTAACTATGTGAAAATCTTGGACAAATTAATGTCTAGTGCATCAGATATTGCTTTGATAACTCAGGTGTCATCTACGACAGACAGCCCAAGTGGTCATAGGAAGCTTACAAAATATGGTGAACTATCTATAGCTGATGCGTTGACATACCCGGATGTTATTAATGTTCCAGCAGATATCTTTAACATTGACGGTTCTATCGAATGTCACCCAACCTCGCCTGGCAAACCGTCGTTCCGGCTGAGGATCCTGAATAGCCACTCTCAGAAATCCAGGATAACGCTTGCAAAGCTAAAACCAAACAAAACGCAATCCACAAACCGAAGCATAACAGCTTTTTACACAAAAATGGGACATTCATATCTGAGTGAAGTGAAATGCACAACACTAGGAGACCATATGAATGCATATCCTGTTTGCTAAAAAGATCCACAATGTAGAAGACAATGTCTAATATTGTAAATCATGTTGCAGGACTAGCTAGTGAAGGGATGGAGAAAGAGATGTTGACAGGATGCAGAGAATTTTTAAAAAAGTGAGTTGAAAACATCTTTCCGTCTCCATGCCACTCTCTAATCACTGTCCTCATCATTTGTCATCATCGTCAGCACAAACACCATGATGACAGAACCACAGTAGCCAAACATAATGAACATAGCTACATATATGAAAATATCATACACTTAACATTCCACCACTCAACACCATGAACTCAAAAGCATTCAACCGGAACAACAGTGAATCAGTCACATCAAAACATCGCTGTTTAAATATATGACAAGTTTATAGAGCTCAAGACTCACTGCCTCAACTTCCTGCTTGGTAATAGATGGCGCCAGATTTCGCAAGAATATAGACAGAGTTTTGTGAAGCGCCCTCGGTTTTGGAGTGGCATCTTCCACCACCTCTGCCTTCTCTTTCTCCTTCTCAACTTCTTCTGTCTTTTCCGACTCCTTGATCTCTAAAATAAATTAAATTTTATCAAATAAAATTGCCCCAAAACACGACATCGTCTACGTTAAGGGTGACTAAAGATGTAAAAAAATACTGGTACATACAACTACTTCTGCTTTCTAGCATTAATCACAATCTGACGTTTGAATTCAGAAATCCAGAACTAAATTTTAAAATTCATAATCACATATTCCAGTCCTCCCTTGTTAAAAACTGAAAAGGATTGCACATTTTTTAGTCAATAAAGAAAACAATTTCTGACTTTCAACCAACCTGGTGGCTTGGCGGATTCATTGTCTGAATCTGAAGACGAACCAGACTCCGAATCAGATCCACTTGTATACCTGCGCTCCTTTTTGTTTCTTGGACCATTCCCAGCATTTGCATTCTTATCGTTCTGTAATGAAAATCATAAAGTTTCTGCTGCATCATGCATATATTTTTTTCACTCTTATTTCATAACAAATATATAATTATTTTAATAAATCTTTCAGCAAGCACAAAGCATTGGCAAAGACAATAATCCTTTTTCAAATTTGCATAATCAAGGTAAAGCAGCAAACATGTTAATTATTCAAAAGCCGATTTCTACATAATATAAATTCAAACCATGCCCACTCAATAACTGGACTCACATGCTACAGATGAACAAAAAGGAATGTGTTCACCATATTAACATGCCATATTCATCACACTTCAGCAATAGTTCTAACACAAGAATGAAAAGAACCTGGGATGCGTCGTCAGCTTTGCTTTTATCATCATCTGGTTCCTCTGTGGACATCTTGGAAGCTTCAGGTTCCTTTTCAGCTTGATTCTTAAAATAACAACAGTACAGAATAAAAAATCCTGCATGCTGTCAATTAGAAAATAGCTCTGAATCGACATTCTATTTTTTTTTAAACAGTTTCAAATACTAAAATATTTACAGTATATTTACCTCAGTTGATTCATCTTTGGAATTCTGTTCCATGCTCTCATCGGTTTTATCTGGTGGTTTACTTGCATCACCAGAACCACTAAAAAGAGCCACAAAAACTAAGTAAGCACACAAACTAAACTACTAACCGTCAAAATGCTATTTTTTTCTAATAGTCAAGTAAGTCAAGACATTTACAAAAGACGAAATAGCAAGTGCTCAGTCAGTCATACTTATTTTCTTTATCGTACTTTAGACATTCATTACACACTGATTCACAAATCACTTTATCTCCTACTGAGTAGATGTGCAGAAAATAAATAAAATAAAACATTCCACCTAAATCTTGGTCAAGAAATTCATCCTTAAATCTGAACGGTTTTAACAATCGTAAATGTTGAGCCAGATTTGTTTCACTTTATTGGAAAACCTTGCAGCACACAATACTCACCGAAGTATCTGCCGCGAATATCACTTTCATTCCACATGACTTATAGTATGGGACAATCTGCCAATTCCATACTTCCCAAAATCCCAAGCAGATATTCATGCAGTTCTTTATTAAACTATTCCACAAAATCCTTACATAATGCACATGCCTGTACTATTCACATTAATACTACAAAAGATAAAGCTTTAATCGCAAGTATCCTATAACATAGGATGGAGTGGCAACATTTTGCATTCAAACCTGCCTAGGAAAAGAGAACCAGAAAAAGAGAAAAAGTATCCCATATGAGAGCATAAAAAGTGCCTCCAAGCCTTTTACAGTAGAGTGAAAGCCCCATAGAAAAGACTGTAGTTTTGAGAAAATATGAGCCTCGGGTTCCAGTTAATAAAAAAAACGTGTCAATGGACAGAGTTAATTCCAAAGTGCAGGACCAATGAAAAGTCTAAGTAAACCAGATTCAGCTCAAGAAAGATTAATGGAACATCAGTGGCCAATTTATTTAAAAATTATTTGACCCTGAAAACCTGTAGATTATCAAGGATCTGTCATAGGTAAGGCAGTCAGCTAACCTCTTCACATCTTGGTTATCATCTTTGGCCGTAACTGCTGCAGTAGTGGCTGGAGCAGGAGGAGCAGTGGTTGAAGTGGTTCTGGCAGGACTAGTGCCACTCTGTGTATTGCCTTCCTCTGATGGATCTTCCTCGTCAAGAGCCTTCAGGTCAAATTCAGTGCCACCCTCCATGAAAATAACAGCTGAAAACAAAGTTCGTACAATCCTATGCAAAAACACCATCTCTAATTGCCGGGCTATATTAGCATTCTAGCAACCATGACTCTATGCCCCTCTCTATATAAATCCTGGCTCTGCAACTACGACTCACTAATTTATAAATAAATTTGATCAGCTACACTACACACTGTACACAGTACTATACGCAATCACCACTAGATCAACCTCAAAGCAGGAAGTCTATCAAATGGACCTAGTCTATAAAGTCAATTGCTAATATAACACAACTCGATCCATTAGGGCTTCAAGAGTCCTCTCCTTTAGGCAGGTATTAGTGCCCAACCCAAGAGATTATATTTACATTTATATCAGCTAACAGGCTCCGAAATATAAAATCACAGCCTGGGTTCATACAAAAACTGTAAAGAAATAATCAAGCTCATAATTTACCCAACTTTTAAGCCTCATCTGTTTAACTTTATTAATTACATTTGTCTTTGCAAGTTATATCTGAATGCTGGCTAGAGACTAACTAATGGTTGGCCGTTAGACGGGCATCTCAGAAGAATTTAACTTTAAACGCAAAAGAAGCATACCTGCGTCAAGCACGCGATTGATGTCATTCGTGCGTTCAGCATCAAGAGGTATCAGCATGTTCATTTCAAAGACCTTCATGAATGATTGGCAGCGATTTTTTAATGCTTTCGCACATTCTTCCTGATGCTTGTCAAACTCATCGGGATGATATTTTGAACGAAACCTAAGATAGTTTATCAGCACAACAAATTAAGATAGTCACATCATGCCAACAATTATACATTGAGAAGAGATTTTTCTGAAGTGGATATATAGAAGAAACATTTTCAAATAGAATTAACAAAAATCATCCCATTAAAATTCTAAAAAATCCAATACAGTTATCCACCACATTGGCAAATTTTCAGGCTCAATATCGTCTGGTTTTATCAAGTTGTTACTTTTATTACATGTTAAACTCATACACGCCAAAGTATCATCATTTTGCAAATAAGCCGTTTTCAAAAAGTCGACAAATGTGCGCTAACAGACCATAAATAAGCACAAGTTAGCAGTCATGCTTAGTCACCTAGGTAAAAAGGACATGTTTGCTTTTCTGACCAAAAGTGATGGGGCATGAACAAACATCAAAAGAATGTGTGGCATTTGCTACAGCACAAGCAGGTCATGAAACTGTTGCCCTAATCAAGCACATCAATGCAATAAGCCTAATCCAAAATAGTTGCCTGATTTTAAAAAAAATCTCCATTCAGCCATTGACCTTAGATAAAATCTTACCCCCTGCAGTGTTCCAAGTCTTGATCCTGTCGTCTTTCACATTTACTAACAGACTGAGAGAAATTGCTTCATGAGCAATCGTGCCTAGCCTAACTAACTTTGGTTATAATTGATATGCTACATAAAGACGGCTTAATCGAAGGGGCCAAAGCAAGCCACCGTCACAAGAGGCGGAGCAATTCTTTTAAAAATTCATCCGTCTCGCGTTGGCGGTTCGTGCAACAACAGCCTGTGAGCAACAAGGTACCCTAAAATAAAGTTTATGCAACAAGAAACGACCAACACAATCAAACAGATAAATGACAATTACTGTCAGATCCAAGACGATCTAAAATACACTCTTAATGATCAACTCAAGTTCCAACAATTTTTTCGCTGACCTCAATCAGAAAATGTATCATTACATTTCTGAACTATTCAAAGCTTTTCATCGTAAGCTTTAACTAAACAGTGTTCCATTTTCATTATTCTCTCTAACTCAAGTTCTTGTATTCACTTAAAAAGTTCTTTAACATTTCTGTTCATCTGCTGCAACCCAATTTGATAGACAAAATGGTTCACCTAGTCTGCCATACGCAGTAATCCGCAGCAATAAATTGACTCCTTTCTTATGCAGAAGTTGCAGAAACTGCTACAAAAATGTATTTAAACAAAAACCAGTGCAGCCATCAGCCAAAGCTTACCATTCTTCATCTTTGTGCACAACAAAGAAATCAACAATTTGTGCCTTCTTGAAATCAGTTTTGTAATCAGAATATCGCTTCAGTGCTTCGTCTTCTGTGATGTTGTCGTCCTGCGTTGATAAGTAGTGCTTGAAAGTCATCATTGGAGGCTGAGTATGGACTTCACCATCAGGGCTGTATAAGTAAGACAACACGTAAAGTTCAGTATGAATAAAGTTTCAAGAGGCTTTAAATCAAGTGCTGCATGCCACAAAAATCACTTTTAGAGTACATAGCATACACTGAAATTCTCCTGAACAAAGCTAGCTGGAGACATTAAAATATGATTTCAGTCACAAAAATTGAACATATATAATTATATATAAAACAAAGTAATTCAAATTAAACAATTCCTTGTCTTTTAGTAGAAAATAAACATCTGTTTCAAAATAAAATAGTAGTTCTATATGAGGCAATTGACAGGACCTTCCCCAGGTTCCCACTCAGAAGTTTGCACCTGGGCCATGACTTGAATAATTGAACACTTAAAAGTTGGCAAGGTCATGATAAAGCGCAAGTGATACTTAGTCACGTGCTAGCAGATTAACAATGGGCTGTTGTTAATTGTCTGTGACAATAAGGTTCATTGGATGGAAGCGGTTGCACACATAAGTTACCAATCAATGATTCATACACAATAAAACTTTGCCTAATCTCTAGAATGAAATGCACTCAGTACTGTCATAAGAAGCATTGATGGGTGGCAAGAAACTAATCTCCTTTTGCCATCAGAATGAATAATCACGCATTTAATTAGGACAGAGTACACACAACAATACGTGCTGCCTACTTCAAACTTATACACTTACTGTCCTTTGTCTTGTGAGACTGATAATGTGATATGGCCAACTACCGCCATTGGTGTCGTTTCATTTTACTTATGTCTATCAGAATCTATAATTGTGGGTATGATATGGATTAATTAATTAATGGATTATGGATTAATAATTAATTAGCTGAAACACTTCAAACTTACAAACTTGTCCTTTGTCTTGTAAGACTAATTATCGGTATGTGATATGGCCAACTACCGCCATTGGTGTTGCTTCATTTGACTTATTTCTATCAGAATCTATAATTTTGGGTATTTAACTGTGTAATCACATCAGTCCAGTTTAACGTAATCTATGAAACAACGATATGGATTAATTTATTAATCTAGCAGATGTACTTGATATAGGAAATTTATTAGCTACCAATGACCAACCAGTCCACAATAGGACATGCAGTGAATAATAACACACAATCATTTTAGAATTCTCATTTATGTATTCATCTGGTTATAGACTGATGGGAAGTGAGATTCCCACTCAGAATTGGCTCAGGTACCCATGCTGGATTTTGCTTTAAAAAGTTTACACTTCTAGGTCAGTGCTTGGGACTAATGGATAAATGCATTACACATAATTTAAGGAGTAATTAAAGCACACACCCTTTAGGGCCATGCGGAGGTGCTTCGCCACCACCGCTAACCCAAAACGGAGGAGGAGCTGCATGCACCGGTGGACCATAAGGACCTTCGTAATGAGGCGGATATGCTGCATCATCCCTGAAATATCACCACATCACCATGTTTAAGTAATTTCAATTGAAAACATTCATTCTTCACAGCACCTGATAGTGCCATGAAAAGGAGCACGAAAAATTTACAGAAGTATTATCAAAACTTAGATATTCAAGAAATAATATCTGACAAGAAACTGAATAAAGCAAATTGCAGGAGAAGGTAAATTCCAACTTAAAACCCAATGGCTGACCTTGATATACAGTACAATTTAAGCCTGTAATTTGTAATGTAATGTAATGTAATTCAGACAATTTATATAGCATCGTCAGAGGCAAGCCACTTCTAGGATGCTTTACACGCATAATGTCAAATGTCAGAGTAAATGTCATGAGCTCGAGAGCAAGTGCAGCTTCAATTGTTTTTTAAAAGTTGATTCAGTTTTGATTTCCTGGATAGTTGATGGAAGACTGTTCCAGGCGCGTGGGCCTGCGACGCGAAAGGCGCGATCGCCCATTTTAGTTTTTGTCGCAGGAACGGATACATCAGCGGTCTTGGACGATCGCAGCTGGGACCTACTTGGATCGTCTGCCAACGGTTTGATGCTGTCCGCGAGGTAGGCTGGTGCGAAATTGTTGAGGCATTTGCACATTAGGATACAAAGTTTGAAATTGACGCGGTCGCCTATGCCAAGCCACTGAAGCTGGTCTCGTATCGCGCTAGAAATGTGGTCGAATTTTTTCAATCGCAGGACCAGACGAGCTGCAGCATTGATGACCGCCTGAAGCCGAATGATATTGCGCTGTGGCAAGCCAGCAAAGGCGACATTGCAGTAATCTATTCGGCCCAAAATCAAACTTTGTATCAGGTGGCGCGTCACTTTCTGTGTGAGTGACCGAGACACAGATCTCAGCTGTATCAGTATTCCGAAGCTGGTTCGCACAACTGCAGTGATATGTGATGTCATTGACAGGTTACTGTCGAGTAGAAGACCGAGATCGCGGACCTCATTCTTTGGCACGACAGCATCACCACCAATACCAATTTACACCTCAAGTGTGCATACAAATTGTAGAACTGAGAACAACCAGGTGACAATTAGTTGCAACTGCATACAAGTCCTCATCTGCTGTAACACAAAATAATTTTTTGGTGTGGATAACATGATTTAAAAAGATTACAGCTTACGAATGAGCTCTACATACCCCCAGTCTCTTCTCATCCGTTTCACTTGTGGAGGACTTCCTTCACGTCTTACTGGACTGCGTCTGTCTCGCTGACCGCGGTCAGTTTCCCGATAATTATCTCGACGATCACGATTCCGAGACCAATTGGGTCTGTCAAAAAATTAAACAGAAATTCAGATCCACATTCAACGATATATAAAATTTACAATCTACAAACAGAAGATAGAAGATACCTGGAATGTACATTGAAGTATTATACCTAAAGCATGCAATGAGGCCTATCACAGAAACAAAATGCATGTATATTACATAACAACATCAATTACATTCATTCATTCATTCAATGAACTTCCACCATCAGTTCCATTTGATTGATTGTGCTGTTAAACATATGCTTCGAACCTTCAACAAATCTTTGAATGCTAACACACCTAGAAGTCTTTGAAACATGGCAGATTATAAGTATCTTAATTTAACTTAACAGTGGATTAATAACTCGAATGGATTAATAAAGCAATTGACTTAACGCTAGAACCCAATCTGAAAAATATATCTATTTTCAAAATATGATCCCAAATTCACCTGTCCTCCCAGTTGTCACGACCACGTTTGTCATCACGCCTGTCGTAGTCACTGCGTTCGTGACGAAATTTATCTCTTACATTACGTCTCTCGTATTCGTCATCACTGTCTGCCATTGTTTTTCAACCAATTGGTTTTTAACCAGTAACACGATTCCTAAAACAAAACAATTACAAAAACTGGAGGTGCAAAAATAATACAAACAACAGGCTTTACAGTTTATTACTCACATTTTGCATAGTCAAAATTAATCTGGCAACTTAGTTAACATTCTAAATCTATGTCACAACTAAAACCAACTGCTTGTCTTATATATTTCAACAAACAGATCACCTTCAAGTTCCATAACCCAAATGCAATCCTTAATAATATCAAATGAGGTCTGTTAATGTGCATAGCGCAACAAAATGCATCATTTCTATACATGCCTGTATTGTACAATAAAAAGTCAGTTGCCACCAGTTACAAAATAAAATTAGGAATAATAGTAAACCCAGGAATGATGGCACCTCACTTATTTACTGAATCACGCGAAGACTTTCAGAACAAAGGCAATGTAATCCAGCGGCAGATAAAATGAAAATCAGTGTATTCACACGAAAGTTCATACAGAAGACTGGGTCATGAATACTTTCAAGTCAAAATCCTACCGCCGATAATACAGGCAGATCAGTGGGAATGGCGGACGATGGTTAAAAAAAGTGCGTATCTAATCTTTTTGTATTTCGGTAGCTTGCGACATTCCAGGTCAACTACATCCATTTGCATGCAGAACGTCATCAGCTCATTTTAGTTAGAATACTTAGTGACTTTTCGAAGAAAACTGTCAACACGGGCACGATATCGAAGATTCTCTAAAACGCAACGTGCGATCGTAAATCCCGTCACGGAAATGCTCATATTAGAGCAGGATAAGCGACAATATCCGCTTATAAAACTTTCTGACTACAGTATTTTATTCTGATTTCAAAATCAAATAATTTGTAAATACCGCAAACTAAAACAAAATACAAACCACGATAAATCTTTATAATTCAACAAGAACGGACGCCGATTACCGGAACCAAATTTGTTGCAATGCTTAAAATTACGTAGCGCTTAAATTTAAGTGAGTATGTGAGTAAGTGCTTACGGTAAGTCGATTGCCCATTGTGAGCTTATTGTGGATGCAAAGAATTCAAATTTTTTGAAAAAGTTTGTTTTCTAAGCACATTGTTTAATCCTCACTGTTTTGAAAGGTCAAGACGCAATTGCTCGTTTGATGCGTGTCTGATAAAAGGAAATTGCGCTTTGAACCAGCTGCAGAACAATATTCTAGACCTTTGCATAATAATATCGCAGAAATATCGCAATTTATTTGGAATGACATAATTTTGTAAACAATAATTTTAGTGGGTTTAATTTGAATTGGCTCATTCGTTCCAGATTAGCCAAGTAGGCCTAAAGTTTATTCACGCATGGTAGGCTACTATAATAGGTCTATGAGGTTTAGATAAGATGATCGACTAAGTTTCTTTACAAGAACTTGACTTGTCTTCCAAAACCTCAACAATAACAAAGGAAAAAATCCTATTTGAATACACCATAATTGTCGTCGAACCAAGGCTGCAGACCATTCATTATTTTTACATCATGCTGCGGACTATGTCACCATAAGGACTCTATATAACGGTCCTTGACTGCAGACATTGTTAAGCAATAATAAACGCTACCTGCAAAGCACTCATGCGCATGTTTGCGGAACCGTAGACGCGGTCAACCGACTCGGATGCAATTGCTTTGTAGGCCAAGTGGGAAACCCAGATAAAGTTTACGTCCAGAAAAGGAAGTAGGCCTAGGGTTATTTTTGATGCGTTATGGTTAGCTATACTCTTAAAGCTATCGTACGTGATTTAGCAGCAGCTTTGCGCTGATTGACGCTGAGAAATTTCCGATATTAAATTTTGTATTTACATGGTGAAACACTGGAAATAATTCACACCAGTTTTCAGTTGCAGACACGGCCACGTTTTTGTGATAATTAGAGTTTGTTACAACAACGTACAGCACAGAAAGACGCAGCTGGATTGCTAAAACGGTAACATATTATTTAATATTTATTAAATTAATACTATTAATATTTATTACGGGATGTGCGTATAACTTTCACTTAGGGCCTACTCAGAAAACTTGTGAATTGTAGTTCTAGATGGGTGGTCCAACAGGTTAACAAAATTGATCTATGCAAACCTGCATAAGCAAAAGCTGCAATAAATTTACCATGCCAGCATGTCAACATGGAGCCAGTATGTGACCCATCTGACCAAAAACAAGGTTTAAGTCAAATTTTTCTCGTTTGTGTGTCATACATGTTTTTAAAGCATAAAGTCTATTCTATGAAATGATGCAAGTCTGATTGTTCTATCATGTTCCTGTCCAAAGTTTTGAGTAAAAATATGGTTCAACCGTTCGAATCATAATTCTGAGAAAAGCGCATCTAAACTTTAAAGTTTCCTATAACTTTGGAATGCAAAATTTTGTTTGCAATGATGTTTCGAATTGAATAAAATTTGCAACATATAAACAGACAGGCTAAAATGGAAGTCTTGGCTTTTTTACACATGCCTCATTTGCTATTGTAATTTATTGTAATTGAAACATTTATATAGCGCCGCTCACAGATTCAGTGGCGCTCCCGACCCAAGCTAGTGCTCCCGCTAACAAATAGTATAGTCTTCAGGCGTTTACGAAACAGAGGAAGAGAAAGGCCAAGAAGCTCAGAACGTAGCTTGTGAGGAAGGCGGTTCCAACAAGTAGGGCCAACATATGCGAAGCTTCTGGACTGGGCCGTAGCTCCACGCATACAACTAGAAGGCATTAGGCTATGTTAGCCTAATGCCTAATATGGCTATCAATGGCGGAAAAGTGATAATTTTAGGAAGCAACAGGCTGCTTAAAGTCATGTAAATTATCATTAAAAATTGCATTTTCACTAATTGGTTTTTAATATGTTTGAAACATATTTATTAATCATTTTCTGTAAAAATTTGGAAATTTGACTTTTTATCACATTTTGGTCAATTTCTCAGATGCTCATTGAGTGACATAAGCCTGGTTTTGGTCACATGGGTCACTTATAATTATGACTCATATTTCCATATGAAACCTGTCTTAAGCCCCATGTCCATGATTATCCTATCTTCTTCTTTAGTTCTCTGCCGTCAGGCAGGTTCATATGTCCAATGACGCCACGCGTATCTGTTCTGTGCATCCTCCTTTAGTCTTCTGTAACCATCCTTTGCCATCATCCAGTCCAGTAGCATTGTTCTTGGTCTTCCTCTTGTCTTCTTCCCCTCCATTCTTCCTTCTATAATGTCCCTTACTATGGAGTCGCTCCTCAGGACGTGGCCAATCCATTTTCTCTGCCGCCTCCGTATTGTCTCCATCATTGACCTTCTCTCTCCGACCATTCGCAGTATTTCTTCGTTCGTCTTGTGCTCCGTCCAGCTGACATGCTCCATACGTCGCCAAATCCACATTTCGAAAGCTTCCAATCTTCTTATGTCATCCTTTCTCATTGTCCATGTTTTTGTCGTCATTTACATATTCCTCGGGAAAAGTAGGGAGGTGGTTTCCCGTTGCCTTCCTCCCGGTGTTTTTACGGAGAGACACCATCTCTCAGCGTCGATGCCGTCCATCGTCCGTCCTTCAGCTTCTTCGCCCATGGGGCACTCGCTTATACCGGCGAGCACTCGGTCGTCCACCACGCACTCCGTTGAAACAGGAGGGACCCCGTGAAGGTGGCGTGGGTGGACATTTGAGCAGCAGAGGCTATTTGAGTCGGATGCATGCCCCATTACCCCCCCGATTATCCTATATGGTTAAAAAAAACTTATTTCCAATTGTGTAATGTAATGAAATTGTGGGGCACAGTAAATTTTCTTATGTTATAATTGGCCTAGCCTTTCACAAATTGGCTACAGGTTGTTCGCACTACAACAGATCGGAAAGTAATCTTTAACCCATTTGCACATCAATTACATTTTATATCAGGGCTGTTAATATCGCGATAAAGTATCGCAATACTTGGTATCGCCGATACTTTTTTCAGTATCGCGGCGAGTATCGCGATAGTTTCATTTTGTTGGTATCGCATGCGTATCGCCGATACTTTTTTAGCCTGTCAGCGATACTCGATACCAATACTTTTTTCACAATAATTTTTATGGTTTCTCATCCGCTTGAATAAGTGACTCTTTGGTGCGATCTCACCGATCTGTGATCTTTGACCGGAATGGACTGAAATCGAGATCTATAAATAGTCAAATGACCGGAAACGTGTCCTTTATTTAGTATGGCTAAGTGGCAGTGATTCCGTTAAGGTCTGAATTCTTGGAGTCATGGACGCATCACATCAAAAAATTGGAGTCCACGCCAAATGGATGAGAGTCATGGACTCCACACCCTTCAATTTTTGGAGTCCCATTAGTGGCGGCGCCAGGATATCAGTTTTTTGGGGGTGGGGGCTGAGCCCTTGCGTAGGAAATTTTCCATTTTCATCTGCCACAATTTCTGACGACCTTTTTTAGTCATCCGGCCGAAATCTCATGGAAATTTTTCATGAAAATATTTAAGTTTTAGCCTACATGTCAAAAAAGGGATGGCCTTTTTAAGGGTGGCTTAGCCCCGGGTTGCCTTTTATAGGGTGGGGGTCCAGAGGAAGGCTAAATTATTACGACATATATGCCTATAGATATAGCTAGCTAATCGTTGATGTGTCAGAGGTCAAATAGGCTATAGGCCCTACATAGGCCTATAGTCTAAGCCAACGTTCAGTAGAAGTTTTAGTTTTTAAATTTTGAGAACAAAGTATCGTATATCGTATCGTATCTGACCATTTGTAAAGCGCTTCTTGCAGCAAGAGCCTTTCAGAAGCGCTCGATCCCAGTGCGTGCAACTTCGAGAGAAAAGGCAGGTCTTTAGACAAGAGAAAAATTAAAGTAACAGCCATTTAGAAGCAGAAGCTGTTAGAGCATAATCAGATTGCATCATATTGAATTAATATTGACTGGAGAGCGCCTCTGAGAGGACTTCTTGAAGAGGCGATATACATAGGCTTAACTTCTTGAAATGAATGAATGAATGAAGAGCCTGAGAGAATTAAAATGAAAATACGCAATGCATAATCTGAGACAGTGACACAAATATGGACCCCACGGTATTTTTTATTGGAGTCCCAAGGACGCATCGTTAATTTATTTGTGCGTCCATCCACAACTTCGGTGCGTCCATGGACGCACCACCTTTATTTTTGTGCGTCCGGCGTCAAAATTTGTGCGTCCCGGACGCACGGACGCACACTAACGGAATCACTGCTAAGTGGTAGACTTATGGAAAGCATGTATATAGATTAGTAGTTACACTGCTTGTACTGCTTAACACTGTTTAACGGGCAATGGCATGTGCTTTTTTAGTCATTAAACTTTAAAACTTATCGAAAAGTATTGGTAAAAGTATTGGTATTGGTATTGCAATACTTTTAAGAAATAGTATTGGTATTGGTATTGCCAATACTTTTATTAGTAAGTATTGGTATTGGTATTGCCAATACTTTTTCCCAGTATTGTTAACAGCCCTGTTTTATATATATATATATATATGTGATATATATATATACATTGTATTATTATTGGATTAAAAGCTGCATGACTATCAGATAAGAGACAAAAGGTGGGCATGGGTGATGAACATTCTAGCTGCAGAATCACAGTGCAAAGTGGAGTGCTACAAGAGTCAGGGTTGGAGCCACTTTTGTTCATCCTTTTTTTAATGACATATATGATAGGATTTTTTAAAAATTATAAGTTTGCAGATGTAGCTAGGTAGAGCAGTGGGTGATGAAGGCGAAGTATGGACACTGTAGGAAGATCCAGGAATGTTCAGATGGTCACAGTACCGGTACTTGCAAATGCTCTTTCATTTCGAAACTTGATTGATCAGTGATGCATATGGGGAAGAGTCTAAACAAGAAATTTTATATGAAATGGGGGATAAGGTATGGACAGTGAGTGAAGAAGAATGGGACGTGAAAGTGATTATGCACTAGAGTGTAAAAATTTTCCAGCTGAAGCATCAAGATGGCATTAGAACTCAGTGTTAGGTATGAAAAAAAGGACACTGTCTGCCAGGGACAAGGATACAATGCTGAGGTTGTAAAAATGCGGATTAGGTCACAGTTGGAATACTACATCCAGGCATTATTCCATACCTGAAACAGGACATGGAAAACTGGAGAAAATACAAAGAAGAGCTACAATCTAAATGATTTTTAGTTGGATGGATTTGGGCTGTGCAAAAAGCTTGAAAAGGTGTGGACTGGAGGGACGGAAGAGTAGAGTAGATCTAAGTGAAGTGTGTAAAATCATCACTAGAAAGGAAGCACTACGTACAGAGGTTTTTAAATAGGCACCAAACAAGGCAATTTGGGATCACAGGTAGAAATTGTTTAAGAAACCTAAATCAATATTAGGACAGAAATTATGTAGTGCTAGCATTGTAGACTTGTGGAATGGTTTGGGTGACATCACGGTCTTGATGGACACAGGCGTAGCGTTTTATGGGAAGCTAGGAAAATTATTGCACTATTGAACATTCCCAGGTTAATTTGCAGTCGTTCCAAAACAGATCAAGCGTCTTCTGAACCACTTAAAACCCTTGTAATGTTAAGTTATTATAAGGATTGTTTCTCATTGATTTCAGAGTTAAATACAAGGAAGTACTTTACTCGATGATGTGTGCCTTGATTCTTAACAATGGCTAAGTTGTTCTGATCAAGCAGACCAATAGCAGGATTGGTAGTTGCCCGTGTGTAATTAAAAACATCTTGTACTTGAGGGCTTAAGAAAACTGCACTTCAACAATGTCAGTTTGTTTTCTTTAATCTGAACATAAACAGTCAAAGTCTTTTTCATCGGGCTTGCCTTTTTTGCCTCAAGTGCATCAATTATCTTAGACGATTCGTCCACCGTTATCTTCTGTAATCTTAGTCGCGTGTTTCTTCACTGAGCCAAAATTGCTGACGGTGGCTTTGTGTCTTCAGGTCATTCATATTCTTCTTAAAAGATGGCTTCGGCTCACGCAGGAATGGTTGATGACCTGGCAACTTTACCAGAGCTAACAGAGAGTATGTTGCTTGAAGAGATTCAAGCCAGGTATCAGAAAGGAATCATATACGTAAGTTTAACTGGAAGAGATTTACACAGTATTGAGTTGTTAAAATTCTTTAAATAAGCACAGTGTCTCTGAAAAATAATGTTTCATGTGGAGAAGACATATTAGAGCAGACACATCTACATAATGCTTTCACATCTGTATGTATCTGCATGTACATGTAAGCATGACAACCAAGCATGCAGGAAAGAGTTGAGTCCGAACCTGAATTTTTCAGAATGGGTAAGGATTAGAAAGAAGCTGCTAATTTTTGACTTGTTATACAAGCATAATTCTGTTCTATTGAAATTGTTGCAATAATTTGGTTGCCATAAAAACACCAAGTGATTGGTAATGAAGAATGAACCAAATACTTGAAGATAAGATTTAAGTGTCCATGACTCCGAGACATTTCCATTGTTAGCTTAAGTCTACATTATTATCATAGTAACATATTACACTAGATGAGTCTGGCATTCAAATCTAGACTTGTGAAAAGCATGAATAAATCCCATTGATTGTATTCATTAAAATAAAACTGATGGTGACTGTGTTTAATCCTGACGCACAACTACTTATTGTTAAGTTTATTTCATAATTTTTTTACAGACCTATATTGGCGATATTGTGCTGGCTGTTAATCCATACAAGAAGCTAGACATCTTCTCACCAGAGGTTTGTATAAGGATCACGTGAAATCTTTATGAGTATGTGGATTTAAGACAAATTCTATTATTAGGTTATATTTGTTATTAAGTTTTATGTTAGATTGGATATTAAATTTTTGATGATTTTGAATTACAAGTGTTCATAATCATGATTGTAATTGAATTGCACAGATCTAAGGCGCATGTTCAAGAAAACTATTCACGCATGTTTGTGATTTGAATGTAATGTGCATGTTTTATATAGTGACCGTAATTATGGCCAGTGACCTTGCTCATTTTTCAATGATTGTCATGAGATCCATCTTTCTTTGTCGCTGTCTGTTTGACTAGCCATTTAAGGTCCCCATGTACATACGAATGATACGATGCTAGCCAGAAATTTAAATATCTGAAATAACTCACCATAATTCAAGACAAATATCAGCTTGAATGGTCTTCAATCACTGGCCAAACAGAGGTGAAGAAAAGGAAAAAGATTATGTCGGTTGAATCATACTTGTTTGACAGTTTGTTTCAGAGTGAAGGGACGATCAAAGCTATCATGTTGCATTGAGATAGTATTGGTCAGAGGGCAACCCTGACGAGTTGTAACACAGATGGAAGAGATCTACCATTTTTTGTTGTCATCTATGTTGTCATCTATGAACCATAATTTTACATTTAATCTTTCGAGATAGAAGCCCTTATAAGGAAGTTCTGTTGCTTTACACTGCATTAGATTTTAGTGTCGTTGTTGATGCAGGTTTTGAAGATGTACACGCATGTAACAATGAAGAGTCAACTGCCGCCTCACGTCTTTGCAATCTCTGATTGGTCGTATGTGAACATGTTTCGATCTGGTTTGAATCAATGCTGCGTTATTTGCGGAGAGTCAGGCTCTGGTGAGTAATTTTTTGATCTAAGTGAGATCCTAAGAAAAGACCAATTTATTTTGTGTGAGCACAGTGTATTTGGGCATGTGGACTTGCACTTTATAAATCTTCTTCATAATATTATAATGATAATAATAGTGATCCTACTGTATTTCAATGTACTAATGACCTTCAGTGAGACCAGGAAACATGGGTTCTAGTTACACTGGCATATTTTTCACCTTTTTATTGTCTTACCTGATTGTTTCTTATTATTTCTGTCATTTTTTAAATGAAGTTACAGTGGAGCAATACTCCTAGGCAAGACTTGAAGAGTAAGTTGTGTCTTGCTTTGGCATTGATGTGTTATTTTGGCATTTCTATCATAAGATCCTTAAATTTACAGACTGTACTCTAAGGACAATTTCCCGAAACAGTCATTCACGGGAAATCATTCTTACTTCGATTCTTCACAATAATGTAAAATTTGGTTCAAAAGGGTGGGGCTTCTATCTTGGAATCATTTCACCCATAGAAAATAAAATTGCTGTATTATGCTGATATTATCAACTTGTGTAATATAATTAAACAAACATTTGCATGGTACCATTCAATCACCTTCCCAATGACAATGTACTATTATAACAAGTTTATTTTCTATATACTTGGTCACAAACTGGATTTTAAAAATTATTGCCACTAGATTGAAACACTGTCTAGAATATGGTGTCACAGATTTGGTATTATGTACTGTAACTTATTAGTTTATTGTTAGTGCGTTGCTAATCTGCTTAGTTACATTGTAATTGTCTTTTCATGTAGGCAAAACGGAAACCACGAAGCTGCTCATAAGACACATTGTACAGATTTGCGATCAACAGACGAATGGACTTCTGAATCGGATCATAGAAGTAGATATATTTCTTGCTCATTAAACGATTAGGATTAGAAAAAGAATAAATCATGTAGATTATGTGTGTGGGTAGAGCTTCAATGTATAAATTTTTATTTGGATTACTTTAAAACAGAAAATCAGGTAATGCTGTAGACCTACTCAATGGCCAACATTCAGGTGCCTTCAAGGTCTTTCAAATAGCGCTTTGTGATTTTGTTAGAAGCTTGCTCAGAATGCCTGTTAATTGATGAATTTGGCATCCATATGAAACACTATCTCTTGGTGTTACACACTGGCAGCGGCTCTAATTAGTGTGCACTGCAAGAGGTGCAATATAAATTTATAGATGCAATACAATACTATCTCAACAAGGCTGCTTTATAATGACGTCATGTTTTTCTCTGAATTCATTTTGGAATTAACATTAATTTAACATTCTTGAGCATTCTACTAATATATCTAAGTTCATGCTATGATTATGATTCATGTTGAGCACTCCCAGTTACATGAGGAGTTTCACTGGTATTTGTTTTTACTGTTGAGTATAGAACAGGTCAATAATATTATGTTTTTTAATTTAAGATTAACCCATTGTTGGAGGCATTTGGAAATGCGAGAACGGTCATGAACGACAATAGCAGCCGATTTGGAAAATATATTGAGCTTCAGTTCGATATGGAAGGAAAAATCTGTGGAGGTTAGTCATTGGAAATATTTTTTTAGTTAGGAGATAGACTGAATTGTGACCTGGTGAACTGTGAACAGAGCTGTTTAAGGCTATTCTGATACACTGTATTAAGATCATAAAGTGAACAGAGCTGTTTGAGGCTATTCTGATACACTGTATTAAGATCATAAAGTGAATAATATACGTAAATCAATCTATGTTACATGTATGTATTTTTTATGTTATTCATTATGCACATGTGTATGTGGAAGAAACAACTTTACATAGAAATTTGAGTTATCTTTGGAAGTTTACTTGGCAGATCATTCACAAATGCTGTTTGACATAGTTTGGACATCTTTTCAGAAATTTCCATTTGAAATTGCGTACTCCTAGTGATTTAATAATGTAGCATTCTCAATTAATGGAAGTTCTGAGATTTACTAACAGAATGAAGCTGCTGGAATATTTTTAATGGCATTTTAGTACAGATTTATCATGTTTTAAGTAAAAAAATGCTATATATAATTATTGAGCAAAAAAGTGCAATTTGCTGTTATGATTTAAATGATGATGGAGGTGCTTTTGACTCTCTGCAGTGGAATATTATGTTTTTTTAAATTCAAATTCAATACACTTGATTCAATTGGATGAGGAATGATCTCTAAGTTTCCAGGATGTTTTACAAAAAGCATCTAAGTATTTTGTCTTGTTTTGCATACTTACAGCCAATGTGTCAGACTATCTTCTGGAGAAATCGCGAGTGATTCAACAGGCTCCTGGTGAAAGGAATTTCCACATCTTCTACTATATGTTCGCTGGCCTCGATCTAAAAAAACTGCAAATCAATCTACTGAGTAAACCAGATGATCACAGGTTTGACTGAACCAATGTGTTTTAAAACTATTTCCAACTGTGAATTATGGAACTATTTTGTTATTAGTACAACATTCACTACAGTAGTAAGTCACTGAATTACGCCAGACACGTTAATTTAATCAAACTGTCGTATACTATGGCACTGATGCTTATGAATCATTTATTTGCATTTAGTTGTGCATTAATTACTTAAGTTCGATTATGCTGAATGCACTGTTCAGCAAGCATTATAAACTTAATCTTTAGATGTTAAATTTCAGTTGGTTATTAGAAGGTAGATCAAGATAACAATTGTATATGCAACCTGTTAACTAGCCATCTTAAGGCACAAGTTAGTAGGAAACATGTTTAAGGTAGGTCTATCAGAATCGCTGGCCAAATAGTGTGTGGAAAATAGGATACTTGAAAGTACAGTGATAAATGATATTTTACACACCTTCATTGGATTCAGTTTCAAAGTTGAGCACAAGTATCAGTTCAACTGATTGTTGTAGTGGTGTGCAATCTTTTACTTGTGCAAAGCATCAGAACTGCGGGGTAGAAAATGTGTAATACTGAGTGTGTATGTAGCATGACTGTTACATTTTTGTGATTCTGGAAACTTTTAACAATCTGTTCAGAGATTTTGTCCATGATAATTGTCATATAAAATGAATTGTGTTTATAAAGTGGACTAATTTATTTGTTTTATGATAGAATTTTGAAGCCCTGTGACGGATCGGATGTTTTTGGTGAAAGTGGTTCGTTCGGTCAAGCTGTAGAAATGTGGAAGAAAACTCAACAGATCATGGACCTCATCGGATTCTCTTCTGATGTGATTAGCTTTTAAAGTTTTCATAAAACATAAAATGAAATATTTTTATTTAAACATTTGTAACATGCGCAAAGTCATGCTGTGATGTGAATCTGAAACACAGATTGTAAATTTTCAAGTGTAAATACGGGTGAAAATGATGATGATGGTGGTGTTGATGATGGCTGCAAGGGTGATGGTGAGAATAAAAATTGTGACAAAATGCGACAATTGGTGAAGCTTAAAATGTTGCAGATTGACTTATTAATATGAAATAAGTTATGGTTTGATGATGAATAACTCAGAGGCAAGTGACTTAGGTTCAACCAAACTAAAAGCAGTATTATCTTTTCAATGCACTTTGATGGCTTTAGAAGTTTTTAATGGTTAGGTTAGGCCATTGAAGTCATAAGAAATAGTTGTGAATTAACTCTTTAACTTCAGCATGGCTGTTTACAGTTTGGAAAACAAAGGATTGGTGGCTGGTGTGGTAATTTGTAATTACGATTTATATGGCACAAGTTGAAGAGAAAGTCTGTGGAGGTGCACCGGTGGTAGCGCAATTGTGGTTAGTACCGTAACTTCTATTGGGCCAGTATCATATGCACAATGCATCAACTGATTACAAATCAAAACCAAGCCGTGATTGGGTAAACATCCAAAAGGACCATCTGTAGTTTATAGCAGAAAGGCATGGGTTCTTCGTAAAAAGTTTTTCCAAGTGTAAATTGATTTGGTTATGATTTGCTTTTGTTGTCTAGGAAAAAGAGAGCATAACAGCGATGCTGACAGCTGTGATTCATATAACCGACATTCGATTTCTACACGACTCTGACACAGACGGGTCTTACATTGAGAATGAAGAGAGACTGGATATGGGTTTGTTGCTCAGTTACTCCAACTCTGTTATCCTCTGAATTAATTATTTATGTAGCACCCTTTTAAGGAAACTACTCATAGGTGCTCCTGACTCCAGCACGGCCAAAAGAACAGTTTTCAGCTGCTTACGGAACGTGTCAGGGAGTGACCAAGGTAACAGGTGCAACTCAAGATGGAGGGCTTTGGAGGCCATTCCATACCACCAAGCCAACCACAGAAAAAGCACGACTTTGAATGGTGGAGGTTATGCTATATATAATATCTATTCAATAAGGAGCTCTACAGGTTTTGGGTAGCACTTGTTTCATTAGAAGGCAAAATCAATGCAAGATCTGAGACTAGTCTATGGGTTGATGATAACAGTTGTCAAAGGAATAGCATTGATTTAGACTAACTATACAAGTGAATAAGTAAGTTTGGTCTTTTATACACTTATTTGCAAAACACACAAAAGACCAACAGTTCTAATGATAATATTAAAACATCAAAGTAGTAATATCGATAACAATAATGTACAAATAGTTAAATGCTATTGAAACATGGATGATAGCATGCAGCTCCTAGTGATAAATCTCTTCCAAGTAAGGGGATTAGAGTGCAGAATATCCAGTTTCATGGATGAGAAGGAGTAATAGTTTTATTCTTTTGCTTCTGTTTATCTTCAAACACCAGCTGCTATCTTACTGGGAGTCGAAGTGGATCAGTTGGGTGCAGCACTGACCACAAGCGAGACCACAATACCTGGTCAATCAGGTAAGAATAATTATGTCTGTGTCACGTTAAACAATTATGTGCTTGACAAACAAGGTCAAGTGAAGACAGCATTCTGCTTTACTTTGAGCGTTGCGCTCAGTGATGCATCTCTGCCTTGGTTGAACTACTTCAGCGCTGGTCTGCCCATTCAGGGACAAAAAGAGAACTTTTAAAAACTTGACAACTGCTGAGTAATCTGTTATTTTGAAGTTTGTAGTTACCTAAACTACATGGTTTATTGTTTCAGAGAAGATCGTCATATTGAAGAATATCTACCAGGCGGCTGATGGAAGAGACGCGCTGGCAAAGACTTTGTATGGAAGAATGTTTGGCTGGATTGTTAGACAGATTAACCGTATCCTCGGACTGGGAAAACCCAGGTACTGTCTTAAAAAACATTACAATTTGAACTAATTGTCAGACAAATAATTACCTCAATTATTTTAAGTTGGAATGCCTTCTTTAAGCAATATTGACTGTTCAGTTACAGTAGAACAGTTTATAACTTTTTACTCGAGTTCAAACTGTGCATTTTTGTGTTCTTGTAGTTTGCTGTCAAACTATTCCATCCATGTGCCTGTGGAACCCGACATTGTAATGCTCCATCTGAGTGAAAAACTTTACGCTTGCCAAGTATTATATTTGATGTGCATGCAGTAACTGCCATTAAATTGCCTGCATTGGCTTTGATGCATTGCTCTAACCGTTTTCAGTAATGCTGTCCGTTATCATTCAGCCTTCTAAGCAGGCAGATTTGACTGTTTATGACTGCATTGTAACCACAGGTGCAGCAGCTGCAAGGGATTGATTGTCTGTAGATGATTGTTCCAGAAGGAGACAGATCCATGCATTATGCATAGACTTAGATACTTTTATGGGGTAGGGGTTCTTTGAATCCAGAGTTAATGCCCATGCGCCTTTGTGAGGTTATTGCAGGGCGCTATATAAATATTCGTAAACAATGCATACATGGTACATACTTACATACATATATTCATACATGCATGGTTAAGCAGACTGCAAGCAATTGAACTCCACATCACTAAATAAGTGTAGTAATTGATTTATGAAGCAAATGAGCAGTGCCGATCTCCTGTACAATCCATAAATGATTTTATATACATTCTTGTTTATTCTTCTTATGTTTAGCAATGGCATTCATGGTTTTCTATTTTTTTAATGACAGACTTGCTCCACAGGATACACCTGGGTCAGTGCGAATGCCATCCATTGGCATTTTGGATATCTATGGATTTGAAAACTTCAAAACAAACAGCTTTGAGCAGTTATGCATAAACATAGCAAATGAACAGATACACTTCTATTTCACGCGGCACATTTTCAAGATGGAACTTGACGAATATGCTATGGAAGGAATCAAAGGAAAAAATGTTCAATTCGATGATAATAAACACATTGTTGACCTATTTTTTGAGGTGATTCCTTTATTAATTGTCTTTGAAATATTTTATTGATACTCTACACATTTTATCAGTGGCAACTTACAGTAATATGAACATGGAATTATGATTTGTAATAAAGCAAGTTTACGTTAAGAAGATGTCCCCTGAAATAAGAAAGCAATTTGGGCCTTAAAGAGGTAGCTGTAGAAAAAACTGCTAAATCAAAACTTACATAAGTAGAACATTTATTTGTTTGTGGACTACCGAAAACAACAGATTTTTGTGATATTCAAAATGCTCCCCAAGAAAACAGTTAGACCTTATGAATCAAATGTTGCAGATGTTGAATTTGAACCATATAGTCTTTAGAAATGCCTCTACCACCAAAGATAATAACATAACATAACATAACATGGGTTTTAAGTGGTTCAGAAGACACTGGGTCTGTGTTAGAACCACTGCAAATTAACCTGGAACATCTAGTAGCCCAATTTTCCTAGTTTCCTTTTAAATGCTGAGACCGTGTCCACCGACACAGTGCTGTCATCCAAGCCGTTCCACATGTCTACAACTCTAGCACTAAAGAATTTCTGTCCCAATGTTCCTCTTGGCTTCTTAAACAATTTGTACCTATGACCCCGAGTTGCTTTGTTTGGTGCTAATTCAAAGAATTTCTCCCAACCTAGTGCTTCCTTTCCAGTAATGATCTTATATGCTTCAATTAGGTCTCCCCTGCTTCTCCGTCTCTCCAGTGTTGTTAGCCCACACCTCTCCAACCTCTCTTCATAGCTCAAATCTTTGTAGCCCCAAATCATCTTCGTAGCTCTTCTTTGCACTTTCTCCAATTTTTCAATGTCCTGTTTCAGGTATGGGTTCCATGCCTGAATGCAGTATTCCAACTGTGGCCTAACCAGTGATTTATACAACCTCAGTAATGTATCCTTGTCTCTAGTAACTATTGTCCTTTTTATCATGCCTAATGTTGAATTTGCCTTTTTTGATGCTTCCGCACATTGCCTTGAAGGTTTTGCACTCTTGTGCATAATCACTCCTAAGTCCCTTTCTTCCTCGCTAACCCTCAGAACCTTACCTCCCATTTCATATGCAAACTCCTGGTTTCTTTTCCCCATATGCATCACTGAACACTTTTCCAAATTAAAGAGCATTTGCCAGTCCTGCGACCATCTAAACATTCTTCGTAGATCTTCCTGTAGTATCTCTGCTTCTTCTTCATTACCCACTGCTCTACATAGTTTTGTGTCATCCGCAAACTTAGAAATTTTCGATAGAACCCCATCATCTATGTCATTGATGAAAAGTACAAACAACAGTGGCCCCAACACTGATCCTTGTGGCACTCCACTTAGCACTGCTGCCCACCTAGAATGTTTATTGCCTATTCCCACCTTTTGTCTTCTATCTGAAAGCCAGTTTTGAATCCACTTCAGTACCTGCCCACTAATCCCACATGCTTGCAACTTTTTAACTTAATTTAATGCCGGTAAAATTATGATCAGAGACATTAATTGCATGGATAAGTCTGTGCAATATTTGGATTGATTCCGATTTGAGTAATTTTCTTGACTTAGCTAAACTTCTGCTGCATTCGAAACGTTTCTGAATCACCGAGATGGTTTTGGTCTCTGTTATCGATGTACAGGCGAACGGACTTTACGATTTACTGGATGAGGAGAGCAAGTTTCCAAGGGCAAATGATCTAACGCTGATTGAAAAGTTGGAGAAAACATTCCTGAAAAGACCGGAATTTGAGCGACCAAGGACTCAAAATCTTCAGTTTGTTATTCAACATTATGCTGGCCCAGTAAGCAGTGTAGCCGTGAAATTTCTTTTTAAGTTCTTGATTTATTCAAATTTAAAAACTAACATTGCTTATGAATAATACGAAATCTAACTGGTTCTCTTTGCTGATTTTCTCCAAATTAAAACTGAAAGGAAACTGTTCTATTGTTGTATGATACATTCTTTCAAGTGATTATATAGCGTCTCTTCAATGAAACTACTTAGAGGTACTTCCAAATCCCAGTGTCCCATATGCTCAAAAGGAACAGTCTTCATTTTCTTCAAGTATTAATTTTTTTTCATATTTTGCAGAGGAATGTGTAGTTATCTGGGTTTTAAAAAATAGCGGACAGGAACTGGATATACCGTAGCTGAAACATCCGTTCATTTCAAGAATTTATATAGCGCCTCTTCAAGATTCTGCTCAGAGGTGCTCCCGGCCCACTTTAAGCAGTTCAAATACCATCCATTGGCATTCAAGGCATCTATGGATTTGAAGACTTCAAGGCAGATAGGCATCCTGATTTGGTGTATTTTCTGAAATGCTCGAATACTGAGCGCGTGTGTGTATTTGTGAACTTATATAGCGCATTTGAAGAATTTAAAGAACCTCACAGAGGCAGTGATCGACATAATCACTGATCAGTACATATATTTGAATTGATAAATTTGAATTTTGTGACTTTTCTGTCACATTTAGTGATGAGAATTTTCATAGCATTGTTCATCATATTTTCGCATAGTTCGTGTATTGCACTCGTTGGTAGCCTAGTTACCCTGAAGGGTCACTGTTTAGATCCTCCTAATGAGTTAATTGAATTGATAGGTGTTCTGTTGCATGACAATTGGTTGCTGTGCTCTAGGTATCCTACTGTGTCTCAGGCTTCCTAGAAAAGAATCGGGATTTGCTTAGTGTGAACGTGCTCGACTGTATGAAGAAATCGGGAAGTCTCTTTGTTGCGGACCTCTTTACTGCATCAATTTCAGACACGGGATCTCTAAATGAAAAGTAGGCTTCTTAGATTGGGTCTGCAAAGACACCTTAAAAAACTAAGAATGATCAAGTAAGTACGGTAAGTACCCGGTAAGTAAGCAACAGCTGTTAAAGTCATGTTCATGATTGTAAACTCAAAATGTCTAAAGGCCACTTGAAAGCCAAGTGCAGGGCACCAGCTTATTCAAGTCAGAGGGTTGTGCAAAGCATGGCACTGGATAGCAGAGGTTTTGTGTACCTTATGGATTTTGGAGTGCTGTTCTTGAAAATGACCTGGAAATTTTCCAATCGTGTAGGCCTACAGTTTGTATGTAATCAACTATTTCAAAAATTTCCTTTCACATTCACATTTCTGGTCTACTTATATGTTGCCAAAAAGTAAGTTGTTTGTATAATCCAGTAATGCACTCAATGCAGGTTGCTGACTTCTGCAATAACGATTGAAAAGCAGAGCATTTCATTTTGGTGTTTTACAAGTATCTTGCCGCCATTTGCATAACTTCTTATTTTGATTCTGCTTGATTTCCAAATATTTTGTACTTGATATGGCTATAAATAAGGATGCTCTTTGCAGGAAATTGTTTTCTTGCTCCCATCATTGTTGGCATTCTGGGGTCAAAGTTTTATCTCCAAGAATATTTCAATCAATCAGTCAGTCAATTTTGGAATGACAAAATCTGACATTCTTTTTTATGGTGATTTGTTTCAGCTTCCTATGTCTAATTTAAAAACATTTATGGAATCCCTTATTTATGCAGTTTCTTTTGACTTTACATAATATCTAATATCGCAATCATATCCAATGACTGCTGTAGAACTACTTTTATAATGCAGAACAATGACAAAAAGTGATGCTGTCAGTGGCGTAGCCAGGAAATTATGATGGGGGGGTTCATGGCCTGGTCGGATGCCCTTCCTGACATCAACCCAACAGTATCACAGTAAATAAAAAGGTAATAAAGCAACAAAGGGAATAAAGTAAAACAATTGTTACTACAAACAGTTGTTTTGTTTTTTCTTATTTAAGTGGATAAATAACCTTTTAAAAACTTTTCCCTACACCAATGGGTGGGTTTAACCCCCGAAACCACCTTGTCTGCACCACTGGATGCTGTGCATTAACAATTGTGGTAGATTTTGGCACAAAGCATATTTGTTTCGAATGAGTAATTTGAAATTGCTTTACCTAGTTGCTTGTCTGTGAAATACGTTTCCCGTTTGTCTTGAATGCTGGAAACCTAGTTAACATCATACAGGTTTTAAATGGTATTCTAATTGTTTTATTGATTGGCAATTTCCTCTGAATTTTTTCTTGTAGTGATCCTCGCCCTTCAAATAACAGAAGAACCGTCAAATCCATTTTGTTATGTAAACCACTTGAAAAGAATGAAGTGAAAGAGCCGATAACACAGAAAAATCTCAAGTGAGTGGAATGTCTTAAGCTTTAATCCTGCATGTTTCATCACGCATTCGTTTGTCGAATAAAGTGGCTAAAACAGTTATTTCTGCACTTTTAGGTTCTTTAACTTTAGACTTTGCATATATTGTTTTATATGGTGCATCCTATTTTACTCTAAAAAAGGGCTCCATCCAAGTGGTGCAAAGCTCACTTTCTACGTTTGTTTACATGTTCTTCTTTTTGGTTATTTGCACAAGGCTGCTTCCAAAACTTCGTGTAACAGGCAGCTTGAAGTCTTGAATAAATGAAAATTGAAAACAAGTTGAAATTCATTGGTGTCCTCTGGCAGGAGTGGCATGATGTCTTCCATCATATCATCATACTTTGTTAGCTCCATTCGACCTTCATGGATTGCTGTGCTCGTCTTAACCCTTTCGTCACTGGACCCGTCGCGCATATCTGTTTATTAACCTGTCAGGGCAACGGGTCTAGTAACGAAAGGGTTTAACTGGCCTTGAGCACATAAGCTATTTTCAGGATGAACATGGAACCAGATAAATTATGTGCTCTCAGATACTGCTCCTCTCATAGTTGGAACTATCTGCCATACAAGGACAGTATTGCCAACTTATGACAATAATCTTTTAAATTACTGGCCAAAACCAGAATTTCTACTCTGCTTCATTGAACGTTACTCTGTGTTGGCCACTAGTCTATGCATGAACATTAAAACCTCAAATCAGGATTGTATTGACATTATGCACGTGATAAGTGCGATAAATTAATAAATTTACTGCTTTCACGATTTATAAGATAATTTACACCTCTGTTCTGGATCTAATATGAAAAATGTTGCTGAACGAGTTTGCAATGCTTGTTAAAATTGTGAAATAAGCATTTAGAAATATCGAATGAATAAAAATTGTTACTCCCTTGTCTTTTATCTTCCCATGTAACTGCAATGGCAGACTATGGTTGCCCTCCTTGACTTCTTGTTCCCAAGTACAATTTGATTTGATGTAGTTGGGAAGTCCTGTGATTCATTTACTCACATGTGTCTAGGACTTTGTTATTCACCCAGTGCCAGCCTAAAACCCATGAAAAGGCAGACTAGTTTCTGTGTGCATTATCCACATTTACTGTTAATGATTACAAGTTGATCATAATCATGAAGTGAATGAAGTTAGATTTGTTTGGATACTTGCATCTTTGGTGTACTGTTTCATTCAAAATAACCAGAAAGAAGGGCGTCAAGCGTCCTATAAACGATGACAACCGTGGATCAGTCAGCAAAACACTGTCCGGATATTTTAAGGTCAGTTTCATTGCAATTTTATACTTGTATTGTATTGTATTGTATTGTATTGTATTGTATTGGATTGTATTTATGACAATCTCTATGGTGTCGTCAGTAGCAGGCTACTTCTAGAATTCTTTATAATGTCAACTGTCAGCATAAATGCGGAGATCTCAAAAGGAGGTTCAGTTTTAACTGTTTTTGAAGTAGATTGAGTTTTGATTTCCCGGATGGATGCTGGAAGACTGTTCGACTGATATTACACAAGATTATGCAGTAGGAAAATAAATAGCTGTGACAAGTACATGCCAAAGATTGAGAGAGAGTCATGGACACACAAGCATGCCAGTTTAAACTTTCCCATCCAGTGAAAGACTAGACCAATAAAATAGTGAAACAATGACAGCACTTGTTATTATTAATGATGTAAATGCTAAGACAAATGAGAACCAAGTAATTATGAAACAAACAATTTTTGCAGTGCTTATTATTACACATTAGACGACAAAAACAAGAGCAAAAAGACAGGTTATTACAATGACGGTTAATTATTAGCTGCTAGTGTTAACTGCAGATATCTATTTATGTCTTCCTATCAATGCACAACATTACACATAGTGATGTAGTTTCAACTACAGCTGGTTCGGATGATTATCATGATTACATCTATTATTTAGGATTTGCTGCAGTTAAAATGTATCTTATAAATGTTATTATGATAGATTGCCAATACGTGTGTGCAGCATATATACATAATGTGACATGCTGCAATTCTTCTTCTTTAGGTCTGCTGCCTCTCGGCAGGTCCAGTTGCCCAACGACGCCACTCTTCTCGGTGTTGTGCCTTTTCTTTAAGTTTCCCATATCCATCCTTCATCATCCAGTCCAAGAACTTTTCCCTCGGTCTTCCTCTTCCCCTCTTCCCCTCCATTTTGCCCTCCACTATGTCTCTTTGCAAGGAGTTGCCTCTCAGTACATGTATATGTCACATCCAGTTCTTCTGCCTTGTTCTAATTGTATTCATCAAGGATCTTTCCTCTTCCACCTTTTTCAATACTTCTTCGTTTGATTTATGCTCTGTCCAGCTGACCCTTTCCATCCTTCTCCATATCCACATCTCGAACGCTTCTATTCGTTTGACATCCTCCTTTCTCATCGTCCAGGTCTCTGCGCCATACAGTGTGACGCTCCAGATCAGTGCCTTGACCATTCTTTTCTTGATGTCTCGATTCAATCCTCCTTTCAATAGCTCCTTCCTTTTCGTGAACGCTTCTTTCCCCATCGCTATCCTCTTCTTGATTTCTTTGTGGCACTTCGCATCCTCCGATATTAGGCTTCCCAGATAGCAAAATTCAGTGACTTGCTCCACTTCTTCTCCATTGATTGTTATTTTCATATTCTTTTCCCCTTTTGCTTCTCTACTTATTCTCATTACCTTCGTCTTTTTGATGTTTATCTTCATCCCATATTCTTCGCTGGTTCTGTTTAGTTCATCCATTATGTGTTGTAGGTGCTCTTCTTTGTTTGCCAGCATTGCTTGGTCGTCCGCAAATCTTAGCGTCTTTATCATCTTTCCTCCAACCTTTATTCCTTCTTCCGTGTCCTGTAGTGCTTCCCGTATTAGCTCTTCGATGTAAAGATTGAATAGTATGGGTGAGAGTGGACACCCCTGCCTCACACCTCTTCCTATTTGTACTGGCTCCGATAGTTTCCCCTCTATCCTCACTCTTATCCTCTGTCCCATATACAGGTTTCCTATTAACCTTCTGTCTCTCCAATCCACTCCCATCTTCCTCAGGATTGTCATTAGCTTTCTCCAGTCTACCCTGTCGAACGCCTTTTCGTAATCCACAAAGCATATGTACACTTCATGGTTTGCTGCAATTAAAGATCAGAATTGAGTGAACAGGAGGCCTGGTGTGTGTAATATAATGAGGTTTGATAGCAGTGATTATGTAAGTTAATTTGAGGGTGAGAGAAGGATGAAGAGGTGTAGAATCTGTCTTAGAATGAGATATTACCGGTATGTGTATGACTCAATGTTATTCTCTTGCTTAACAGAACTCGTTGGCCAAACTTTTCGAGAAGCTGATCAGCGCTGAACCACACTTTGTGAGGTGCGTTGACGCGTTCATTGCCGTTCAATAAGTTTTTTAAAACGGCTTTTTCGTGTATTGATTCATCTGATTAGTTTTTAATTAGAACTGATCATAAATGTGTTATGAATTTAATGACTTGCTGAATGATTGGAGTTAATTAGCATTTAAATGGAATACTACAACTAGATTTTAAAACATTTTAATTTCAGTGCATGATTAAATATTTTAGAACTGTTTATAATTATATGACTTCCTGCCTGTAGATGTATTCGGCCAAATGCCTTGAAGCAGCCTGATACCTTCAACAAAGAACTTGTTCTTAGACAGCTCCGCTACACCGGTGTTGTCCAGACTGTCACTATTAGACGTCAAGGTTATGCCACAAGACTCACCTTTGGTGACTTCCTAAACCGGTATGTTGTGCTATTGCATTGTTGTTTGCATTGCATACAATGCATGCATATACATGCGTAGGTTTTTCTTGAAAGAGCTCATCTTTTCTTCACACTGTGCTATGTTTTTATCATTTTTATTCTCTTTGTCATTGCCGCTAAAAGGAGCAGCACATTTTTATGCAATTGTTGTTATTAGTATCATAATTACCTTTTTAAGGCTTCGAATTTTCTCGCTTGCAGCTCTCTCTTTTAACTATCCATCTCGAATTTTAGATTTGATTGATAGCATGAACATTGAATAATCTCAAACAAACAGTATTATTTAGCACCACTACCATTAGGCTTACATTGTTCAATACATGACATAAATTTATTGAGGTAGGTTAAAAATCAATCACTTTTTAGAGTAAGATGTTCAAGTTAAAATCTTTGCCGCTATGGCGAATGACAATAATTATTCTCTATGCCTATCTTCCAAAGCTTGAAATTTTGAATATCCTTATGACTGCTGCTGCATTGCTGTTGTTGTTTAGATTATTTTCTATTATCAGCAGTGCTTGGAAACTATCTTATTACAGTTATCTTTTTAGTCGTTGTCATCATCATTGCCATCACTGTCAAGTGATCAAGTATCTAAATAATTATATATATATTTTCTTTTAGATATAAGTTCATCGCCTTTCCATACGTTTCCAAAGTGGAACTGGGACCAAACAATTGCAGCAGAGTTCTTTTGCAAGCAGGCATTGAGAAGTTTGAAATTGGAAAGACAAAGGTGAGATTACCACAGTTCAATCAATCATAATTTGTATGGCGCCCCTTTAAGATATCTACTCAGAGGCGCTCCCGGCCGAGATCAAGCGGAAAAAACAGTCGTCAACAGTTTGTGAAATTGAGAACAGCATGAGAAGTGTCGCATAGTCAAGGGACGTCCATTCCAGGTTGTTGGACCATCCACAGAGAACGAACGCCTCTGCAACAGTTGTTTGTAATAAAAAATTCATGCTTATTAGAAAGACATTGGAATTAAAGGAAGTCTGTAAAACTTTGTAATCACGGAAAATTAACTTTATGAAGCGTCAGTATCAAACATTTACACATTGACACTAAGCAAATGATGGATCTTCAACAAGAATATATATATATCAATGATGATAATACTATAGTAATACCACACATATAGTAATAGCCTACTTTAGTGTTTCTGATAATGGAAACACTATAGGATCAGTGATCACATACCAGTTAAAACCAATAAGCTGTTGCAGGCTTACTATTTTAAAAGTATTTTGATCTTTTACAGCACTGAATTAATTGCTCATTATTAATGTTTTCCAGAGTATTTAAGTACCTATTTGTGCATGGTACAATGAGATGTGATTAGATTTCTGTGTTATATCTAGATAAAAATCCATTACAGAATCTCTTCTGCTGTAGGTGTTTCTCAAATACTATCATACAGAGCAGCTTGATGCAGTATTGCTGTCACATATGAGTAAAGTGGTGACGTTCCAGAAGTATTCAAGAGGTCTCTTGGCACGAAAGCTTTACGAGACAATGACGAAAGCCATGCATGCTGAACGGACTTCACAGTTTTGCTCAATGTGCCACTATGTAAAACAGCTATCGTCTTCAACTGCAGAAGTGTTACATCAGTTGCATAAAATCGACACAGAGCAGGTGATTAATATTTGGTTGCGTTTATGCATGACATCAAAAGTGTATTTAAAATTCGTCATGTTTAATTACCTCTGGTTAAGGCAATGTTGAATGCACTTCATTTTAGAATCAGATATACTGAGCAGCTTCTCAACCACCTTTCGGATATCATAAATTGGGCTGGCTTGTAATTATGATAAATATTTGCTCATTTTCTCTAAAGTAGTATTGAAGGCTACTTTAATCGGAAATTTGTCTACTGTACTTTTACTATTTCAATTAGAACCACCTAGTTGTACCTAGTTGTTGAGCATTTTTAGCCCGATAAAGTTCAGTATGAAACCGATTTTTGATTTTTTTGCTTGTGGGGCATTTCTCATGCATGGTAAAAATTTTAAAATTTAACTGCAAAATAATTGCATCAAATTTAATCTTTGCTTACTCAGATTCTAATTCTATCCATGATTTTATAGACTGACTTAGGTGACTTGACCTTCCTCCAATTTTCTTTTCATTCATTCATTCATTCAAATGGACCTATATAGTGCTCCTCCATGATGATCTACTCAGAGGTGCTCCCAGCGAAAGGTCTGGTTGATATAACTACTTGCTTGTAACCTTTGGGACAGAGCTGCATTTGAATTTTTTTACTTTTACTTAAGTACATTCACCCAATTTTATTAACAACGCTGCTTTGGGGTGTGACACAGTCTACTGGTTAGCATGTCAGAGTTTTACTATTCTAATTTCCACCAGAGAAGAGCAAGAGAATTCATTTAATAATTGCTTTGTATGTATTTTATCTAAAAGAAACGACACCCTCCAAAAGTTCTACCACCCTTGCCATTACCAGGCAGGATTTCGCGTGACATTAACAACGATACTTTAGAGGTAACACATATACAGTACTCATATGTATAGTTAGGTTGCATTGTAGTGTATGTGTGCACCAGTGGATGTAATAGGTCAGACCTGTGTATACTTGTACATGTAGGTATGTACAGGGTGTGCCAAAAAAATGACCCCCTACGTTTTTTGCCAATATCTTGTAAAATTTCATTTCGATATTCTTACTTTTGGCCAAGATATTGGCCAGAATAATTAGATTGGTTTTTTGTTACTTTTTGTTGCGGGTTTTTTTTGGCACACCCTGTACATGTATGTATAGTTTGTATGCAGTTATTTTAGCACCATAGGCTCTTGCAATCTTCTTCACTATTGACATTGCATGTGTGTCTGAAATTTATGCTGTGCTATATTGTTAAATTTATTGTCTCAGCTGTTTCTTTTGTTTGTGACTTCATGAAATCATCATCAAGAAATTTTTTCGTCATTTTTTGCGATCTTTGATTTAATCTGAAAGATTTTTATTGAATCGACCAACTGAAGAGAGTCAGATGGACAATTGGACGGGTAGATTTCAAATTCCTTTTAACTGTCTTGCACTGGCAATCATCCAGTGTACATGATTGTTCATGCACGTACATGTATAAATTGTATATATGCTGATTTGCAAATGTATGCATATGTGTTTATACATTTACAATATGCTATGCTGAGTGCAGATTTATCTATGGCAACCCTTGATTCTTGGATGACAAATAATTGCTTGCAATGCACCAGGCTACATTTTTATAGGAAAATAGTCTGTTTTCTGGTACATAAGAAACGTATGCCTTTATTGCTTTAGAAATATTCCTACTGTGCATAAAGCATATGTATGGATGACACATTTGTCTGATTTTCTTGCAGAGAATGTTAGAAGAGGCAATGAGTACACTTCAAGATGTAGACAATTCATTTTGGGGTAAACTTCACTTCCTCTCGAAAAACACAGTTGTACAAAAGTTTCTGCTTCGTGACCCTCGCATCATTCTCGATGGTAGCGACACACAATACAATGGGACGACGTGAGAATAATTCAGACTTCTCTTAATTGCAATTGTAAATATTACAATTTAATATGTATGTATGTATGTATGTATGTATGTATGAGCACTTGTTTATAGCACCCCTACAGGATTTTTACTCAGAGGCGCTTCCGATAGCAGCGTGGACACTGAATCGGAGTTTCATGCTGAAGCGCATGTGCAATTGCAAGTGAAGTACTTACTCAGGGTCCCTACATGGTGGCGTGATGTGGACTAGAACCCACAATCTTCTGTCTTCGAGCACTGAACAAAACCCTACAACACTATGCCCCGCATATATAGCATTGTCGGCTACAAGCTACATCTTGGATGCTTTTTACAGAACTGTAATGCCAAAGCAAATTCTAATGCTCAGAGTTACATTAAAAGAGCATTTTGTTTAGCTGTTTAACTAAATTCGGTTTTTAAAAATCTAATCTAATATGAATATTTGTTCAGTGCTTTTCATAGCAGAGCTGTTCAGACTCTCTCTCAGCATGACAGACCCATAAAAAGAGAAAAGTCTTTAAGCAGTGACGAGATGCAGGTAAAATCCCCTCCAGGATATCAAAATCCAGAAATCCCTCAGTGAGGAACCCATAGCAAAACCCGATGCTTGGTTAATGAGGTTCATGTCCGAGGTACAGACAGACGAAGCTGCAGAAAAGATAGAAAGCCAGAAAAATGCGTAACTGATTTATTGATTGATTGATTGCTCTACTATCAGATGTTAAGGCTATGCCCTCAATCAATCATATCTTTAGTGAATTTGTTGATTGGGATCACAGTTCAGTAACTGTAAAGCATGGAATGTTTGTATTCTTGCTTCTTTTTATAGTGATTATCACCTTGATGTAGGCTATTTGCTCAGAATGAAATCATCTGTCATCTAAACCAAAGTTGTATGACTGCATGACCTCACTGTGACATGATCTTTTCTTTCTCATAAGCACTATCTTGACGAAAGATGAAAGTGTTTTGTATTTTGAGTACAGCTGCTCAAAGCACAATTTCGTATGCCTGTGGCAAGATTGCGTTTTAATTTCTTTTGCAAGAACTGAGTTTGTATTTCTTACTAACATGTTTGTGTTTGTGTTTTTGACCATTCTAACGTAAGCTAATTTCTCTGTTGGCTGTAGTATTGGCCTGATGGCTCATGCATCCGAATTTATTAGCCATGAGGCACTGCAAGAAATTGGAATGGTATGAAGTATTAACAATGTCACTTTAGAATCACAATAAGAATAATGTGAATAAACAAAAGAATAATTTTGAATAATCATTAGAATAATTTTGAATAATCATTAGAATAATTTTGAATAATCATTAGAATAATTTTGAATAACCATTAGAATAATTTTGAATAATCTTGTTATCAAGATTTCACGTTAAAATGCTAAAATGTCTGATACGCTTATGTTTCCATATGTGCGAAACTTATGAAGTTATGAACAAATTTTACAAAGGTTTAGAACAGTACCATTTGAGAGCATGCAAAAAGTAGGCCCATAATTAGAAAATTAATTCCTATGAGTAATTTTATTAGTTAGCATTTTTAATGCTAGTATATTAAAATCTCTGCTCCTCGAATTTAGGATTATTCAACTTATTTCCATTTACAATTACCGGTACTTTGGTACCATCTATATTTCCATTCTTACTAAATGAAATGTAAATGCAGGTGGATATGGATAAAATTCTGCAGACAAACTGAACTTGAAGTTGTTATTTGTGATTTTCTAGGGAGTAGAAATTACGAAGGATGAGACTGGCAATATCTTTATTAAGAAACTCGGTTGCTGTGACATCATCATAAAAGGTTATCGTGACGAAAAAAATAACTGTTTGCCTGACGAAGTCATTCAAGCCTTGGGTCGTCTTGGATCGCAGAGAATGAGGGTTAATATTTTCTGCTTTTAATGATTTGGAAGTTTTTTTAATACCAAATTGTCAATTGCTTTCATAAATAGATAGTGCACATAATTATGGCTCCGGATTTGTCAATTTTGAAACTTGTTTTGTCTTAACTTTAGGGATTTCAATGGAAAGATCACCTACATTTCCGCTAATATGGCTATCTGTATGGAGTGTTATAAATTTGGACTTTAAACTTTTTTAAACAATTTACTTAGCCCAGTATTACTTGTTTCATTTATTAATAATACTAATAATGATAATAGTAATAATAATAATAATAATGTGAAAATTGTAATTATAAAACAGTTTTTCCATAGTGCCTTTGGTCCATGGCGCAGCCGAGGCCACAGAAAAGGGTGCTATACCTGATTTCAACAAATCAATGACTGTCATATGATTGCTTTATAAAAAAGAGATTTAAACTGTGATTTATATGACTCCAGAGATGGATGGCACATTTTCTACATTGTCCAGAAGACCATATTTGCAAAACTGTTTTTTTCTTGTTTTATTCTATTCAGAAAAATCCGGTTTTTTCTTTCCTTTTTTTCTCCTCGTTTTCTCTGGTTTTTCTTAAATTTTGGCATGTGACCATATTCATTTATTTACTGTCTGTGATTATTTTCTTTAATTTTTTTCGTCTGATATCCCTTAAGCTGTCTCCGTTCTTTCAAGGATTCTGCTAATTCAGGTTACTATTTGACTGTTTTTACTTAGTGTTTATTGATAAAGTTGTGCTATTTGCTTGCTGATTAAAGTTAAATTGTGTACACAGGATTTTTATGTCAAACTGCCATACAAGATGTAAGAAAGTTAAATTATGTTTCATTTTCCGTTTTATCGTTTTTGTTGTTGTTATTTTTTGGAATAAAACAATTCCGTTTTTTATTCCGTTTTTATTTTTTAAACATGTATGCGGAAGACTGTTACATGCAGTGAAGCTTGTGATAGAGAAGCAACCATTGCCAAAACCTTATAGATGACTGCGGGACTTGAAGCAGACTTTTTATGAGGATCGCAGCCAACATCAATTCCAGTTGTCTGCTGCCAGATTAAAATGCTTGTTGGCATAATTGTGAATTTGCTGTTTGTGTAAATTTCATTTTCAGATCTTTGATATTCAGAAGTTCAAGAGACACATAGCGACAGAACTGCGCCAGGCAATCATTAACATCCCGCGAATTGAGACACTGAGCATGGTCTCGTTTAGTTTCGTCAGCGACAGCACACCAATGGATGTTTTCATTGCCATCATAAACTTTTCAGCGCTGGATCTATTGGGTGACTTGCAAGGTGTGCTTGAGAAGAGATAGTATATTTTGTTTTACATGCTATGCTTGTGATTATCATGTTCTTTCAACTGATATGTTTTCATGAATATCCTGCACTTGTGAACATCTAAAATGAAGATTATCACATATTTCTTGACCGTCATGCTGTTATTACTGCCATGATTATTGTTTTACTTGAGAGAATGATTTGCATGTTTTGCTATTGATCAATGATAGTTGAGATTGAACTCTTTTATTTCACGAAACTGTGGATCAAGTCCACTTCATACACTGGAACTAAGACTTTTAAGTGCTGTAGCTGCAAGTCAGTGTACGTAACATGATCTGATTATATTGGTTTTAACTTATTGGCCAAACTTCTATTCCAGCTACTTAATTTGAGTTATTTTAATTCGATGCAACTTTTAATTCATTGTTTAGAAACTTCATATCTTCAGGAAGTTTTATTTGATTCAAAAACCAATTAGTCGGCGTTTGTTGTACTTTGGCAAGTAAGATTGTGCTAAATTTTCCAATTTGTGGTGTTAAAAAGATATCTATAGCCCAAAGAACATAACCTTTACATTTGTGCGTCTTGATTTACTACATCACTATCACTATCAAAGCAACATTTGTTGAATTTCTGTTGGCATTTTAATCTTTCATCATTTTAATCTTTCATCATTGTTGTGTGTAGCATTGTCTGAACTGAAAACAATGGCTGGTCTTCGTTTGAGCCATGAAGATGACGAACGCCTTGAAGTAAGAGACACTGAACTTCGTTTTAGTAGATGCAACATTCAGCAAACCATGTCTACTAATTAACATTGAAATCTGTTTATCAAAGCATATAAACAAACAAGTTTGAAGCCAAGTGAGAAAAGTGGAGAAATTATCTTGACGTCACCTGAAAATTATCTTGTTGTATCTCCACTTTTCGTGTCTCGACCTTCTTTAGAAATGCAGTTTAGAGTTGATTTGTCATAGAAATTTGTTTTTCTTTCTTCCTTTTCAATAGCTAGGGGATATGACAGGTCGTTTTACAGATATTCAATGAAAACTACCTGTCCTATGTCCTGTTTCTAGAAAACCTATACCATATCTCTAATACAACATTCACGGTTTAGCAGTGCCATGTTAAATGTCCAGAGAAAGCTTTTGATTGATTGGATACAGGAGATACGTACACTCCTTGCTTGGTTCTATTATACTGTGTGGTATATTCAGAGAAGTGAAACTTCTTACTTCAAAAATTGGTATTTTGCCCCTGAACATTTCAATGAACACACTTGCTGATTATTGTTTTGTTAGTTTACTTTAAAACCATTTCATGTTTGTGTTTTCAGGAGGACGATTTATTATTTGTGTAAATCCACTTTAGCAAAATTTTCACAAATTTCTCAAAATATTTGTAAATGTTTATTTTTTAATGCAGTATTGTGTCTTAATATGACATCTGTCCCTGATGTTTATTGCACTGAATTTTTTAATTTTTTCAATCACATTCTACTAACACTTCTACCTCGTTTTTCTCAGAATTCTCAAAAATGCAGAAACGCTAATATAATTCTGAGGTGGTGAAATTTAGTCTAGTGCGTCTTGGTGTGGTTGGTGTAGATGTGAGAGTCACTAAGAAACACCAAACCCAATATAAAATTAACACGAGATTAAATCTCCATGAATGTTGTGTGGGGCGCGGTGGTGTAGTGGTGGCGTCGTTGCCTTGAAGCCAGAAGGTTTGAGGTTCGAATCCACCTAAAGTCGCCGCGTAGGGACCTTGGGCAAGTCCTTCACTCCCAATTGCTCAGCGCTTCGGCGTGAAACTCCGATGCAGTGTCTGCTCTGCAGTCGGGAGCGCCTCTGAGTAGAGTGCTTGAAGGGGCGCTATAACAAGTGCACATACATACAAACTAAAGCAAGGCTAGACCTGAATAATTGGTTAGTCTTCATGCATTGGTCCTCCTCTCTGGTGCTGCTTGACTTTAGTTCTGCGAGTTGCTGGTGCCTGCCTGGCCAAAATCCATTTATGATTGAATGTTGATCTCCGTTGATTCGCTATTTGCCTACTGATCACCTGTGCTTACCTTTGCCTTCTGACTATTGCAGATCACCTGGCGGCAGATGCGGAGGAGGAACCCGCGAACAAGTGATGGTTAGACTGTTGCCAAGGAAACCTCAGGTTGTCATAGAAACCATAAAAAGTTGTGCATTTGTGTTGTTATGAATATTCAGGAGGAAATATGTGTAATGAATATCGCATTGCAATTTAAATTTTCTTAAAGTGGCGCTGTAGTTAATGTAGGTATATCAAATACATATGCGCATTCAAAGTCATTCATGGTTACGTGCGTACATACATTTGGGCATACCCCTACATGCATGCGAACATACATAATCATACATACTTACATACAGGCATCTTGCTGAGCCACCTATGTAAGACATCATCAAAGTTGTGTATATAAACTTCACAATTATCTGATTTTTGTTTTTTGTCTGTTTTACTTTTTAGAATTAGAAAATGTACAGAAATCTCACCAACGATACAAACCAAAGATTTTATGATTTCAGTCTAATTGATTATTAGCTGGGTCTTGGCACTGATTTATTTTCTTAAGAAACCGAACTCCATCTAAGACTGCAGGTTTTGTTCCAAAGCATAACTTTGCTACTGACTGCGTTCTTATACACTTGCCCCATTCTTTGGTGGACAATTCTGTCATCATATTTTAGGAGGATGCTAAGAAAAATGAGTATTAGGTGCTCCATGTGTATTTGCTGTAGTTCTAGCACAGGCAATAGCCTTCTCAACCACTTGAAACCCTTTTCGTGGTATGTATGTTTAGGCGTTATTTTTAAAGGCTTGAAGATCAGGGTGACAAACTTAACAATTGACATATCTCTAAGACTATAACAAGGCATAAGAGTTAGTATAAGAGGAGACTCTGTTGAACTGTGATAATGATTGTGCTATGGAGCAGTACTCAGTGTTCATTGTTTCTACTTAAACATTTTTTGTTGAGTTTTCACTTCATGTGAGACTTATTCCGATTTCCATATTATTTGCAAAGAGACTATATTTACGGAAGTGCTCTGTAATTTATATTTTAATTATAGATAGATGTAAATGACCAAGGTGCTTTGAGCATCTTAGTAATTGATTGTGAATATGATGCTTTAGTGATATCTAGACTTGAACCGCATTATTCGTCTTTTATTATACAGCAGATTTATTTTCGAAAAGCATTAGATTATTGCTGGGAATCATGGACCCAACTTTGTTCAGTCCTATTATGACGCTTTATCAAAATGCAACTTATTAATGTGACTTTCAAAGGTAACATTAAAAGGTTTCAATGTATAATCAAAGCATATTCGTTAGTATGTGTGTGTGAGTGTTTATTAGTTATTTATGTTATGCATGCCATATGCATGTGTTAGGCTGAACTGCAGACTGTGGCACTTTGCAGATTTTTATGTTAACTTACGTTATTTACTACATATCATGGGAACCTTGTCTCCAGAAAAAGGTGTTTTGATTTTTGCTTATGTATCGAGAATATGACATAATTATTGAATTTCAATGTAATTAAAAGACTTTCTTAAACCATAAATTTCTGTCATTGATAATAGTTACTATTATTATTATTATCATCATCATCATCATCATCATCATTTTAGTATATTTTGCTGACACTTTCATCATAAAATAGTAAAAAAAAACTTCATGTAATGCAACATAGATGTACAAAAAACTCTTATTTTCTGGGGGTAAATTTTATGTCATTCCTGGGGGACCCGCTGGAGATGCCTAGATTAAAAACTGGTCTAGTGTCCAAGTTCGCTAGGAAATGAAAGATGAGATATGATATACTATGGTGTAGATATGCTTGATATGCTTGTATACATACTATGCATATTCTATTTTCGTGCAATAATTTATACACTGCTTGTGTTTGAAATAAACTAGGGCAATGTATAGGGTGTCTCGATAGGTCGTGAACGATTTTGAATGCATATAAATATATGTTATACATAGGGCTGCCAACCGTCCCGGATTCGCCGGGACAGTCCCGGAATCGACCCTGTGCGTCCCGTGTCCCGGATTGATCTCATATTGTCCCGGAATTTGGTCCAAAGATCCACTTAACACAATTATTGTTCCTATTAATTTTTGGTTACTAAACTCAGCCATTTGTACGATGATTTTTACGTTCTTCTTTCTATCAGGCCTATGCATTATACATTGATGACTGAACATCGTGAGTTAAAGTCTTCAAAACTTTACAAATCACTTACACTCGGTTTTCGGTTTAGAATGTTGTATACCCAGTTTTAATGCTTTTTTGCGAGAGAGCGTTCAGCAATATGAACAAACTGTTGTCTAACAATCGCAATTGCCTGAGCACCGAGAGTTCACCTACCTTAATAAGGCACAACTGTTGTTGAATATGAATTTTAGCATGACATGCTGATTTTTGCGACTTTGTGCCCAGTGTTTTGGAACTGCTTAACGCACATAGGCTATGTAGGCCTATAATATATTAAGTATAGGCCCTAAGTTTGATATCAATTCTGCTCTTCGGTCGCAGACCTATGTCCTATTAGCCGACAATAGGCCTACCTACCAACTTCCCTCAATGTTGTAATAATAGCATAAGTCTTACTCTGATGAGCCTAGGTGACTGGAGTTTGAAATGCTTCTTCTTGAGGTTAACTCTTGTCTTAAAATGAGGTTATATATATGTCTTCTGATGATTAATCTCAAATTATTAAGGACTTTTTAGTAGATTGTAGAATGTCGATTCAATACTGGGCTGACACAACATTTGTTATGGTACATTATGCGCTACTGTGGATTGTGTAAATTGGTAATGGCACACAGTGGCGTAGCCAGGAATTTATTATTTGGGGGGGTTGGCCTGGCCGGATCCTTTCTAACACCAATCCAACAGTATTACAGTAAATAAAAAAAGGGAATAAAGTAACAAAGGGAATAAAGTAAGAAAAACAATTGTTACTACAAGCAATTGTTTTGTTTTTCTTATGTAAGTAGATAAATAACCTTTAAAGAAACTTTTTTCTTAGGTCAATGGGGCGGTTTAACCCCCGAAGCCCCCTCTTGTCTACGCCACTGATGGCACATCGAGTGGCTGAAGGCGTCCCGGAATGGCAAAATCAAAAGTTGGCAGCCCTAGTTAGGGTAAAGTGGGGTAATTTCGGCATGGGGCTAATTTCGGCACCCCCCAGTAGCCGAGAAACTATCTTTCACTAAGATACCTCTATGGTGTGACGTCATAGATCACAACATTGCATCATGAGAAAAGTTCAAAAAAGAATTTTAAATCATATTAAAAACACTTTTGTTAAGTCATTTTTGTTTTGAAGCATTTTCTTAATTGTTTCTCAATTTAGAAAAAACTCAGTTGAAAATCTGGTGTCGGTCACAAAAATAAATGTACTGATTTTTCTACAAGTATGGCTACCAGGGTGCATCATGCTGAACGATAATACGATGTATAGCAACTGATTATTTATTTTACGTATCTACGGAGTGATGCCTACATGTGAGGCAAATTTCGGCACCGAAATCTTGTCTAATTCCGGCAGTGCCGAAATTTGCCCAGGGATGGTGCCGAAATTACCATTCTGCCTTATTTCAATAGGCCTCGGTTCAATTATCGTCTTAGTTCTGTTAGTAGCCGTTGTGTAATTAAAACTCACGAGTGTTTATTCAGGCAAAATGGATGATGATTCGAGTCAGAGAACTGTGCCAAACTCTAAACGCGGACGATCTGCTCAGTGGTCGAACGATGGGATTAGTTTTTAAGCAAAGTCGGTGCTTGTTGATGGGCGTTCAAAGAGAGCAGTTGCTAGGTCTATGCAGTTTCGGCTCCCATGCCAAACTCTTCAAATCTGTGTGAAAAAGGTTTTGGTGGACGGCGCTGTGAGGAAGTGTTCTACGGGTCACCGATTTTATACCAGAGAGAAAGCTGCAGGAAATGACTGGCTCATCGGATCCCTGAAACGGCATCGTGAGTTGTCCGTACAGGTAGCAGAACCTACTTAAGTACAAATTAAGGGCATCGGGTTTTAACAAACCTAAAGTTGACAAGTTCTTCAATTAATTGCAAAATATTTTTGTTCGACAGCAGCGAGAAGCAGCTCATGCCGGCGTAGAATATCTTGAATGTAGATGAATCCGGTATCACTATATTTGCCACAAGCCATGGAAAGTTATTAGTCAACGTGGAAAACACAACGTCGGCGACTTTGCAGGCGCAGCGAAGGGAAAGGCAGTAACCACCGTTACTTTGTTGCGTCTCAGCCAGTGGCTTCTATAGGCATAACATCAATGATGATATTTCCCAGAGTGAGAATCAGGCCAGAGTTCATTAACAGAGGACCCATACTCCCATAGGGACCATAGCAGCTGGTATAAAAAGTGTTTGGAATAAAGGCAGCGCGTATAAAAGCGGAGAGAAATGGAGAGCTTCCATAGATGAGCGGCTTATGCGTGCTGGAGCATCGCCAAGGCCATAAGTCAAGTAAGTCAGTATAAAAGCGTATGAGTGTTTATGCTACAGTATTTGAATAATATTATATGTGATGTCATTACATGTATAAGATCCACTGGTGTTCTAATAGTTTGCTACAACCCTGTGCCATGAAATGGCGCCTTCAAATTGTGAATCGGCTCTCGCAAATTCGTGTTATAACAGTGGCGTTGTGGGTATGTTCGTTGCCTTGCAGCCGGAGGATTGCAGGCTCGAATCCACCTCAAGACGCCGCGTCAGGTCCTTGGGCAAGTCCTTCACTCGCAATTTGCTCAACGTTTCGGCGTGAAACTCCGATGCAGTGTCCGCTCTGCATTCGGGAGCGCCTCTGAGTACAGAGAGCTTGAAGGGGCGTTATAATAAGTGCACATACAAGCATAAATGAATGCAAGTAAACACGTATGTAGCCACAATTTCGACCCATTTGCTTCATTTAGCTTGCTTTAAACATATGGTTATCTTCTCTTTGGCTAATTTCGTCACCCGTGCCGAAATTACCCACATGCCTTGCCGAAATTACCCTCCCCTATGGGTAATTTCGGCATCTGAACGCCTTCACTTCTCATGTTATAACACGAGTTTGCGAGAGCCGATTCACAGTTTAAAGGCGCCATTTCATTGCTTAGGGTTGTAGCAAACTATAGGAACCTCAGTGGATCTTATAAATGTAATGACATCACATATATTCGAAAAACTGCTTAAGGTGCCGAAATTACCCCATTTTACCCTATACACAAGATAATGTGGAAAGTTGTATACTGGCGGATAGGTTGTTCAAATGAGAATGTTACGCAAATTTGTTTTAGATCACTAGCTCACTTATTCAAATTTAAGCGCCAATATCCGTGACGTCATCAAATTCGTGCCAAGTAAACGTCCAGTTATATAGGCCGAAAGCAGTATTGTACGATCATCATTGTTAATCCACACATAATTAATTAATTAATACAAATTATCATAAACAAAAATATCAATGGCTACATCTCACTGGGGGAGTGACCGCCTAATTCGCCGGATTTGTCACCAATATAAAATGTTTGGAGTATTATTAGGGCTGCCAACCGTCCCGGATTCGCCGGGACAGTCCCGGAATCGACCCTGTGCGTCCTGTGTCCCGGATTGATCTCGAATTGTCCCGGAATTTGGTCCAGTAATCCACTTAGTACATTAGGCTATATATTGTTCCTATTAATTTTTACTTACTAAACTTAGCCATTTGTATGATGATTTTTACGTTCTGCTCTCTATCAGACCTATACATTATATTGTTGGCTGAGCATCGGGAGTTAAAGTCTTCAAAACTTTACAAATCACTGACACTCAGTTTTCGGTTGAGCATATTGTGTCCAGTTTTAATCCTTTTTTGCGAGAGAGCGTTCAGCATTACGAACGATCTGTTGTCTAACAATCGCAATTACATGAGCACCGAGAGTTCACCGACCTTATTAAAGCACAGCTGTTAGCATGGAATCACTGTGTTGATTTCTGTGACTTTGTGTTTAGTGTTCTGGAACTGCTTAACCCACATAAGTAGGCCCTATAATATATCAAGTATAGACCCCAAGTTTAATATAAATTCTGCTCTCCTGTCGCAGACCTATGAGCCTACGCTACCTACGAATTTCCCTCAATTTGGGCTCATGAGTCTTACTCTGATGAGCCTAGGTGACTGGAGCTTGAAGTGCTTCTTCTTGAGGTTGATTCTTGTCTTAAATTTAGGATATAAAATTATGTCTTTTGATGATTTGTTTGAAATTATTCAGGATGTTTTAGTAGACTGTAGATGTAGATTCTATACTGGACTGACACAACATTTGTTGCATTATTCGCTTCTGTGGATTGTGTAAATTGGTAATGGCACATCGAGTGGCTGAAGGCGTCCCGGAATGGCAAAATCAAAAGTTGGCAGCCCTAAGTATTATGGCGGCAACTGTTTATGCCGATCCCGAACCCCAGACATTGAACACCTTAAAACGTCGGCTTCGTAAGGCATGGACATCGATACCTCTGACAACTCTGAAAAATCTAATTGGCTCGATGCATAATCGACTTGAGGCTGTAATAAAGAGTAAAGGAAACATTGTTAAATACTAATTGATAATTTGTATTAATTAATTAATTATGTGTGGATTAACAATGATGATCGTACAATACTGCTTTCGGCCTATATAACTGGACGTTTACTTGGCACGAATTTGATGACGTCACGGATATTGGCGCTAAAATTTGAATAAGTGAGCTAGTGATCTAATTTTTTTGCGTAACATTCTCATTTGAACAACCTATCCGCCAGTATAAAACTTTCCACATTATCTTGTGTATAACATATATTTATCTGCATTCAAAATCGTTCACGACCTATCGAGACACCCTATATTTTCGGTTTTCATGCTATTATTATACAGCACTTGTGCACGAAGCGCTATAATACTTAGGAAATATGCACTAAGCCTACTGTATAGTCTTATGCTATCGTATCGTATCTTATCTGACCATTTGTAAAGCGCTTCTTGCAGCAAGAGCCTTTCAGAAGCGCTCCCAGTGCGTGCAACTCCGAGAGAAAAGGCAGGTCTTTAGACAAGAGAAAGATGACGAAAGACTACCAGAGAGGATGACAGAGCGAACGGATGGGAGAAGACCATTCCATAGGGAGGGACCTATGCAGGCAAATGATCTGGATTGAGTCATGGCGGTCCTGACGCGAGGAACAAAGAGGTCAAGCCGATCTGAGGACCTAAGAGGACGCAGCGAAGTGGCCGAAATGGGGCGAAGTATGAGATCACAAAGATACGTCGGAGCAAGGCCTCGTTGAGACTTGAGAACCAAACTTAGAACTTTGAATTGTATGCGAGCTGAGAGTGGAAGCCAGTGAAGTTGTGTATACATTACTTGTGTGTCAAGGACAATGTACTACAGAGACAGTATGTGAGAGTATTAAACAGGTTAAGTGGGTGGTGCAAAAGACGCATGTTCCACAACTAGCGACAGAACTATAATCATTGTAATTGCTACCTCGAGATTTCTACAACACCCATATTCGAAGAAGCTATAGTGCTGTATATTTTAAGCATATAAGGCTTACACGATTTCATCGATGGGCGCTACACTGGCAGGCAGTCAGTGTTTAATCCAGCACTTCCATCTTATAATAATCAGTGGCGGCGCCAGGATTTCAGTTTTGGGGGGGCTGAATCTACAGGGAGAAAATTTTTCGTTTTCAGTCGAAAAAATTTCTGACAACTTTTTTTAGTCGTTTGGCAAAAATCTCAAGAAAATTTTCCATTTCAGCCGTCAAAATTTCTGGCGACCTTTTTTAGTCATTTGGTCAGAATCTTGGTAAATGGTCCTTTTTCATTCCACCAACAGTTACTGTCTGACAAACCTCGTGCACACGTTTACGTTTCAGTTTTTAGGGGGACTAATCATGCAAATATTTCATTTTTGCATGGGAAAAAACAGATGGCTTTTTTTAGGGGGCTTAATTAGCCCCCAGTGCCCTCTAGCGCCGCTACTGATTATAGTCACATAAATATAAAAAATATAAAAAATAAATAAAATAATAATAACAGTCAAACCGTTCATGTGATGCAATTTACAAATGTAAGAAAGCTCTTACATTTATCGGGGGGTCATACCTGGGGCAGTGCTTTTACTTTTAGTGTGCAGTTCTCGACAAAAATGTGCAATGGTTCGTTCTACACGGATTTGTGCTGTTGTAGACGCACTTCTGTGCCGTTAGAAACAGTAAAAAGGTCATTGTCATCCGATTGGTAGTAGGATTAATCATGGAAGATGGGGGGAGGGAAAGAAGAGAATCAAGAAATTGGGCAGTTCTAAAATTCCTTTAAAAAGTCCTGCATATGGGAACTCTCTACCCCTCCCCCGGGAGATGCATAGATTAAACACTGACTCTAGGCCACTTGCAGGGACAAGCTAGGCTATAGGGTGTTTTCAGTAATTAAGTGACAACAGATCACGAGACCCACCCTGTTCTTTAGTTCTATTCGATGGTCCTGTTACACACATGCACAAACACACGTACTCACACCACAGACGGCTACTACATTATTTACAGTTACGTCTAAAAAACAATTACAGTTTTCTGTACACATGCGCGAGAGGAGCCATGCAAGAAGGAAATGCGCATCATGAATGCACTACTGTTCTCCGTCACCGTGGCTTGCTTTCTTTGTCAGTTTCCAAGTTCCTCTGTCTCGCTTTCAGTCTCAGAGACATAATATACACGTTCGAGAGGCCCATAGACCTAACAGAGTTTCAACAATATAGGATAATTCCTAATGACAAGGCCTATACGATTTATATGGGCTTACCGTACCTGTTCTATGCCAGCCTATTTCATACGAGTCTAACCGATATCGACTTGTAAAAATTATAGGCTACTCGATAGGCCTATAGTTATGTCCTCGTCTAATCGAGCAGATTTTTTTTAATGGCCTAATTGGGACAGGCCTATTTTATACGGTATACTTTAATACACACCTACTCGATATAGACCAAATTAAAAGTCGCCTTTCGGTATATACATAGGCCCTAAGCCTATACAAGATCTCGCGATATAGGTCAAACCAGATAAACCTATTCGATATAGGCCAAATCGATGTAATCCTCCTTGATATATAATTATAGGGCCAAATCGATATCCATTTCACAGTGGCCTAGTCAGTAAGTAGCCCGATAGCTTAACTGAACGTAGGCCCGGTTCTGTCTTTATATTCCCCTTTTCCTCCTCGGTCTGTGCAAGGGAGGGAGGGAGCGACCGTGCATGGGTATCCTATCGACATCGAACCAGGTCAATGGAAGAGATGATTGGGATGGTCTCGGTTGTCTTGGTCGTCGTCGTGGCTGCTAGATGGAATAGATCTTATCTGTGCCTAGACTCGGCATGGAACTGGATGGATAGATGTTGGCCATTGCTGCAGCCAGTGGAAAGTCTTCGGATTGAGTCGTCTGTGGAGAGGAGAGATCGGTGAAAGGAAGAAAGTCCTGTCGATCGCTCAGACGACGCTCGCACTAAAACAATTAATTAATCAATCAATTAATCAATCAATCAATCAATTAATCCATCAATTAATCCATCAGTCAATCAATCAATTAATCAATCAGTCAATCACTTAATCAATCAATCAATTAATCAATTAATCTATCGATCAATCAATCAAGAAATCTCTATGGCTTTCTTTTCATCTGTTATTTTTCTAGTTGGTTCTTTTAGTGGAGTGATGTGTAATTAGCCTTCTTTGTATTCTACCGGTTGCGACTATTTCGCTACTCCATGAAGTCTTAAAAACGATTTAAAGGCCGATAATCCTGCGCGTAGTGATGATAGTGACAATCTGTAACTTTTCACATTTTTTAGCAGGTTCACGGCAACCTTTGGTGACCCAACAGTGCTCTAGATAGTAGCATCAAAACACAGATGACAGTAAGAAGGTTAATCAATTTATGCGATTAACATATTGCCCGCACTTAGGCTACTTGTTCTAATGCACTTAGGCTAATTGTTCTAATGCACTTACTTGTTCTAATGCACTTACTTGTTCTAATGCACTTACTTGTTCTAATGCACTTACTTGTTCTAATGCTTGTCGCAGCGTATTGTTTTCTTCTATTAACCGATCCAACTCTAGCCTTTCCGTCACAGTGGTCGATCCTCCGTTGCCCCGTTCTACACTCGAACATCCTCCTCCAATCACTCCCACTCCTCCTCCCACTGATGTTCCTCCTCCTCCTATGCTCGTTGTCAGTTGGATTCCACAGGTTTTCCGTTGTGTAACAATCGTCGACTCCGTTGCCTTCATCCACATCGTCCCAGTGTGTGGCTCGCGGTTACGCTTCAACGCCTGCGCAACAACAACAGCAATCCAGGAAATGAAACGTCTTCCTGTCTTACACTTCTGATATACAGTGTGGGCAAAAAGATACCCTTCGGGTTTTTGCCAATATCTTGACCAAAAGTAGGAATTTCGAAATAAAATTTGATAGGCTTATAGACAATTTATGTTTACACAACATGACCTGATTTCATCAAAATATTTCATACAGAACAAAAGTTATATAACTTTTATTGAGGCCACCCGCCGGTTTTTTTGACGATTCAAAAGCGTAACGCAACAAAAAGTTTAAAAAAACGATTTTGGTAAGTCACATCTAATTCCTACTTTTGGTCAAGATATTGGCAAAAAACCGTAGGGGGTCTTTATTGGCCCCTCCTGTACACTACATTACACCTTAATATTCAAAGCACTTTAAAGGTATTAAAAATAATTATGCCTTTAATTTAAAGTAGGGTTTGCAACTTCACGTACATTTGGCAAATATTATGGTCCTACCATACGCATGAGATAGGAATGCATTTAGCAATATTAATCTACCATGCAGATTGTATCAGATAGCTTCCTGGTCTGACAGCTTTCGACCGGGCATCTCCTCTCCTTCTCCTCCTCCTCCTCCTCCTCCTCCTTCTATACCTTCTCTTCCATCAGATTAGAATTCTGACTTATGTCTCCCTCAGAAGCGAGCATCGATTTCATGTGCGCTATACAAATATATATGTATATATATATATATATATGACAACGCAGCGGAGGGAGTCGATAGCATAGATAAATTTAGGAACAGACGATTCCTTTGAGGAAGGGAGGGGTTGCAGGAGAACGAGGTGGAGGAGAGAGGACTGTGGAATGCATAGAGGGAAATGGAGAAATAACAGATAAGGAAATGAAATGGGAAGAGGTTATCAGACATTGCAGTCTTGTAGGCCTAATATCTAATATCTTTTCTAACGTTGCCATCTTTATGACATCTTCGTGTTGCCTAGGTTTCCCCTTTGGCTGAAGTTTCGCAAACAACACAAACATAATATTATGTAGCCCCCACAGTTGTAAAGCGCTTGTTAAAGCCAAGCTGCGTCAAAGCGGAGAAATTGTCCAGAAGTATATAGGCCGAACTATTCGCTGCAATAAAACATTGAGTCGCTGAGGAGCCAGAATGGATATAATTGTGTCATAAAATGTTTATAATAGAATTCCATGTGTTGTTTATTAATTTTATGTAGGCCGTGTGTGTAATACATCTCTCACAGCGGTAGGCCTATAGGCCATGTTGCTTGTGCTAGGGTTCTGTGTAAGTTTGGTCGGCTGGTTTCACTCATAGTTGTGAATACTTTTTTTGGTTTTTTATCTTTCTAGGAAATACCCCTTTTTTGTTCTGTCCTAAAAAATATTTTTGTGTTTTCTGTTTAATGAAATATTTTGTGTATGTGTGACCATATATAGGCCTATGCCGCTTGTGTCTATAATTGCGTCGTAAATGTTTGTGATAGAATTCATTGTGTTGTTTATCAATGTTGTGTAGGCCTGTAATTATAATTATACTGCCTGTACCGGGTAATCATTTTCAAGTATTTTGTTTTCGTCTGATAGAAAAGCTGTCTCCGAGCTTTAAGGATTCCGGTATACGCTAGTAGGCTAATTCAGACCTGTACTTGTTTCACTTAGTGTTTGCTAATAAATTTTTGTTATTGGCATGCTGATTAGGAATAAATTGCGTAGACCTAAACAGGGTTTCTGATTTTACACTGAAGGCCTAGTACAATATAACACTTCGTTTTCCATAAAAAAAGTTTTTCCGTTTAAAAAAAATAAAACGACGTTTTATTCCGTTTTTATTCTGTTTCTGACGTTTTAGACTTTAGTCATGATCTGTGGTCTGACTAACCTTTGGGATGAACACCAGGCAGATCGTTAGTGCGGTTGCGAAGAACGTGAAGAGTGAGATGAGCGTGTAGGCCGCGTCTAGTTGTTCCTTGATCATGATTGCTGTTGGCACTCCGATCAGACAGAGCACCACGACATTGTAGACGCTGATGCCTGCAAACACCAGACATTAACCTAAACTGGTTCCATGACACTTAATCCCGCGACACTTAATACCGCGACAGTTAGTACCGGACACTTAATACCGCGACAGTTAGTACCGGACACTTAATCCCGCGACACTTAATCCCGCGGCCAATTAATCCCGCGACAGTTAATCCCGGCGACATTTAATCCTGCGACACTTAATCCCGAGAAAATAAAATAACATTTAAAAAGTTAAATTCCATAAAAGCAATATTCACAGCAATATTCATTGTTGTTCAAAAGAGTTAAGCATGTGCAAATAAATATTATAAAACCAGTAAAATTCGACAAGTTCAATATTCACAGCAATATTCACAGTTTTTGATAAAAATGAGCTCCGTTGGCATTGTCGCGATGTTTAATGTAGATTTATTCGTAATGTCCATGTATCACAGTTTGTTTGCCTTTGCTACTGCAGGCGAAATCCGCCTCCATATCACTGCCTTACCGTAGACTGAACTTCGCAAATCCTGTTTAAAATCCTCTACAATGATCGTTTTATGTGCAGATGTACAACAGAAAACCAGAACAGAGAGGTAAGCCTACGTAATTGGCTATGTTGACAACAACAGTCGAACTACTAGCTAATGTTGAGAACAATAGTCGATCCACTAGCTAATTGGCTATGTGGACAACAATAGTCGTAAAAAAATTCGTTCTCACGTGTGTACAGGTATTAAGTGTCGCGGCATCAAATGTCGCGGGATTAAGTGTCGCCGGAATTAAGTGTCGCCAGGATTAACTGTCGCGGTATTAACTGACGCGGGATTAAATGTCGCCGGGACTAAGTGTCCGGCATTAAGTGTCGCGGTATCAAATGTCGCGGGATTAAGTGTCGTGCTACCACCTAAACTGAATGACACCTTCAGCCACATTAACCTATCTCGCTTTGCTGAATCACAGAATCGTAATAGTAGATTCTGAACATCTATATCGCCAACAAAAGCGAAGTCGCGGGAACCACCTTAATTCAAAGACGCTCGAGCAAGCAAGACAAAGTCGATAGGCAGAGGTCAAGGTCCGAAGAGTCAGATAGGAATTACATAGATGGCAAGGGTGGATGATGTTTAGAGTTGAAACGGCGTGGGGTGTAGGGACACATAGGAAAGTGAAGAGCCTTTGATAGGATTCGTGAAAAAGTAATGCTTTTGGTTTCGAGTACCAGGTAGCGTAGGCTGAAGACCTTCAACGAGAGATGAAGTTTGAGTGAATTCGCCGCTTATCAACATCTGTGATTCTACACTGCATGGATGTTGGTTGGTTTTGGTTCAATGAAGCTTAGGCCTAAACCTCAACTGATTGACTGAACTGGTTCGATCAGGATGTTTGTTGAAGACAAATAGCCTGAAAATATTGGCATAATTATATTATATTATAGTAGCAGTGTAACACCGAAGACAGTAGCCTAAATAGCCAAGCTTTATAGATGCGAGTAATATTGCAGCGCTCAGTGAATAGAACTTTTCAGTGAATTCTTTAGGCCTACCTGAAAACTTGCTCAATATGATCTCATTGTGTCTAATTTCATTTATTTTATTTTCTAAATGGGACTTAACGACATACAGAAAATTTTCAGTTGCAATTAGGCCTAGGTCTATAATAAATAGGCCCATAATATATTATAGGCCTAATTAGGGTTTTAACTTTACTCACCGATGAACTTTGAATCGTTCAGCGCTGGAACTGTGACTTTTCTTGTTTCAAATGCAAGAAATGCTCCAAAGAGCAACAGTAATCCTAGAATATGAGAACCAACAATTATTAATAAACAAAAACTCATAGGCCAATTAATTGTCTTTGCCTGGAATCAGAAAGGGAAAGACACGAGAGCAGTTCCTTGCCACCATGTCCACATGAAGCCCAAATGGTGACAAGCGAAGCCCATATGCAACCCATATTGCCATATGGGACCCGCATAGATCCCGTATGGGTTTCATCCAATGTTCTTGGAAATGCTGGAAGTACTTCCCATTCTGATCCGGACTTCGGGCAATGCACTTTTGCATTAATCTCTGTCCATTGCCAGACTTCTCTTAGTCTCATCTAACGACATCTCCAAGCACCATGTGGGTCGCGGTGGTCATAGGTGCAATCACGTCCTGAAAGTTGGGGGGCCATAATGAATCACGTCCTAAAAGTTGGGGACCATAATAATAAAGTTAGGGGACCACTCAAAAGTTGGGGAGACGCGTCCCATGGGTCCCATAGGGTAGTTGCGCCTATGGCGGTGGTGTAGTGGTGGCGTCATTACCTTGAAGCCGGAAGGTTCGAGGTTCGAATCCACCTCGCCGCGTAAGGACCTTAGGCAAGTTCTTCACTCACAATTGCTCAGCGCTTCGGCGTGAAACTCCGATGCAGTGTCTGCTCTGCATTCGGGAGCGCCTCTGAGTAGAGAGAGCTTGAAGGGGCGCTATAGCAAGCACTTACATACATACATACATACATACATACATACATACATACACACATACATACATACATACATACATACATACATACATACATACATACATACATACATACATACATACATACATACATACATACATACATACATACATACATACATACATACATACATACATACATACATACATACATACATACATACATACATAGGCTACCACTTGTCGTCCCAGAGGCTGATGGCAACTGGCAAGTACCGCTGGCATTTCAGTGGAAATTAGATTGGACCAATAATTATGGGCTCTTTTCAGTTCTTCATTAGGCTAATTTCCCATTTTCCTGCTTCTCTTAATTAGTATCCCGCTCATCACTTGCTGACCCTTGTGCCTTTATCCATCCGAAACACAGTCCCATCCATTGAATCCGATAATGTTCTCCGTATCCTGTATGGCTTCATGTGGACATGCTGGCAGCCAACAAGAGCAAGTTTAGGCTTATCACAAAACAGTCTATAGGCCTACCTACAACTAACAAAAAGTTAAATTTCATTGTGATAAAGACGAAGATAAAAACTTAATCTATGAGTGTAGCCTACTAAGGCCAACTGGTCGCAGTCTAAGTTTCTGCGAAAAATAACTGTTTTTCAATTTATGATAATAGAGGCGAGTTGTAGGCTATATTAATTAGGCTGCATGCGAAATATAGGACCTAATTATAATTATTGATTAATTGCAAGTAGCAATAAACCGATCTATCATATATTTTGAACGCATCTTATCGTAACCATTTTGTTTAGAAGAAGCATATTAGACCAAAGCATCATGTCTCAAAGCAGCTTGGCTCAACAGATCTCATACACAAACATCGCACTTCATTCCACCTTGCTTCAAGGTAAGCCTACCTCAAAAACCATACAAACTATCTTCTCCAATATCTTGTCTCAAATATCACATCTTAGAACATCCTTTCTCGAGATTTAGCCTATGTACCAAAGCATCCTATCTAAAAATAAAATATCCTGTCTAAAAACTTTTGAGGTATCTTATAGCCTTATAGGACACCATACAAAGAACGAAGACGACTATAAAACGGAACGCGAAGCTCTGAAGAAGATGGAAGACGTGAAATGTTGAATATACGAACCTTTCACTGCATACAGAACTCCAGCAAAATACCACATATGCGTGGATTCACAATATCGACTCTGAAGAATAAGGATCTGGTGGTCATTCACTGGTCCCGACTGAAACATCAATGCGCAGCAGAAGCATTGTTAGAAAACATCGTTGTTAGACATCATTGTCATGAAAATATCATTGTTGTTAGACGTCAATGTTAGAAAATGCCAATGTCATAGGACACCATTGATAGAGAACAAACATCATTGTCATAAGACACCATTGTTAGAAAGCATCATTGTCGTAAAAGTAAGTTAAGACGGTAATCATTGTTAGAAAATATCAATGTTTATAAGACAGCCTAATAAGAATATATATCATTGTCATAAGACACTATTGTCCAAAGGTACCATTATCAGAAGATATCATTGTCACAAGACATCAATTTTAGAAAATCATTGTTATAAGACATTATATTGTCCAAAGGCACTATTGCCAGAAGACATCATTATGACTACGATTATCATCATCATCACCACCATCATAAGCCTCCTCCTCATCATAATCATCGTCGTCGTCTTCGTCGTCGTCATCATCACCATCGTTATCATCGTCGTAATTATTAGCCAAATAAATTATGATCAATCGAGACGATTTCTATACCGTGTGCTCCGTGCTGGTGTTGTAGGTTATAATGGCGAGAGGATTGACAAATTCCCAGACCGTCAGCACTAAGACATCGAACAGGACAAGGGCACAGACTAAGGCCATCAACTGGTAGTCCTTTATCACCTGCATACACACAACAACGAAAATATAGCCATCGTCATCATCTGCAACAACAACGCCGTAACGCAAAGCAACAGAAGAGGTTCTGACGTCTTGGATACGGACACAGGCCTCGTACAAAAAAATTATATGGATTATTGATCAATATAAAACATAGATGTAAAAAACGTTTTTTTCCGTTTTTTATTCTCTCCCAAAAAACGTCGTTTTTTTCGTTTTTTATTTTTCCCATCGTTTTTTATCGTTTTTTATTTGTTCTTTATCTATATTTATTCACTTACTTTCGGTTATTATTTTCCTTAATTTTAATTTTTCTCTGATATTCCTTATGTTTTCCGCCAACTCTCAAGAATTCAGCTAACTAAAGTCATTATTTCATCGTTTAACATCATAATTTAAGAGATAGCCTGCGTGTAGTAGGTTCCTAATGAATGTTTTCAAGGTTAAAATGCGGTTTTAGATGTAGCATAGTCAAATTATTTACCGTTTCCGTTTTTTATCGTTTTTTTGTCGTTTTTTATTTTTTCGAAAAAAACGATTTTTTTTACCGTTTTTTATTCCGTTTCCATCGTTTTTTACATCTATGATATAAAACATACTTAATTGTAAGCTATTAGAGAAGCAACTGAATTTCTACAATTTTAGCTTGGTTTTAGCTTCATAAAGAGCCCATGGTCCTCGGAAAAACATGGAAAAACACGTGAACACCTAGTTCCACGGACTCGCTTAACCGCCAGGCAACTCAGAGCTATCTCGGTGTTAGGGGACCGTTCATCAAGAACGACCTCCCTTCATAGCTGCGTTCATTGCATCTGACCAAGTATTTTTTATTCTGCATTGCTGGATCGAGAGCGCACCTGAGTAGGTTTCTTGAAGAGGCGCCATATAAGTCCGTAGAACGAATGAATGGATTATGAAAGTCATTCACTTAATCTTTCGTGGAAATATTAAACTCGTTATGTTTGAACTAGATGTTTACCATGCGCTGGATCTTCTTGTTAGTGAATATCTTGTGAACACGCCAAGTCTTGCTGAACATTGCTCCGAATGCCAGTGAGAATCCAAGCGACAGAGTCCAGTTGTAGAACTACAACATTAATACGACGAAACTCATTTCAAACGGATCAAATGATCCATAAGGGAAATAGACATTTCTAAGGTAGGCTATTATTTCCTCTTTGGCACCGGACAGAGCCTTTCTACAAAGGCAAGGCGATGACATGTTGGAGAGCTTAAATTCGACGCGAGAACTTGCTCAGTTTGCTTTGGCTGAATATCGTTGTAGGCCTATGTCTTGCAGGCCAAGTGATTGAAAGCTTCTGTGTAGTCTCGGTGTCTCTTTCGATGTCGAGATATTGCAAGACAGAAGCATGTCATGCAAGTCATGCAAGACGTCTTCAACAGCAGATGCATGTATCTTACCTTCTTGACATCGCTCCCCTTCTCAAGATAGCGCAGGGAAAGACTCGCAGCGACACTATAAAATTCGTCTGTAAGCCTAACAAGTTGCATCTATGACAGCTTCAAACCAATGAATCAACGAATTGGACGGGAAGATAATCATAACACTTGATTACAGGGAGCTATAATTGTAGCGAGCTTGAAACTATGGTTGAGTGACAAAACACAAGCACTGCAGGCAACTAGAAACAGCATAAAACGCTTGGGGTGCGACCAAACACATCACAATTTCTTGAACAGACTGTTACTATAGCAACCTGCTAGTGCACAAAATAATATCTTAAAATAAGGCGACCACTGGAACGGATTACAAGCGCACATGGTTCCGTGGGCATTGCTTGTCGATGGCAGTGGACTGTGTAAGTGGTCTGCGAGTATAGACATCGACCACTGCGCGCTTTCCGGTGATTTAAACGTCGGATCGATTGACCAAAAAAACCTCTGCTTCATTTGCCAAGGAACAAAAGAGAAGGAGGAAGAGGAGGTGATGGAAGAAGAGGTAGGCCTATATATAGGCCTACGGAGGGAGAAGAAGAATAGGAGAATGAGAAGGAAAAGAGAAAGCGTATCAAGAGTTGAAGGAACCTGGCGAGTAGGAGGAGGAATAACAGAGAGAAGAATAAGCAGAAGAAGCAGAATAGGAGACGGTATATACGCAAGGAAGAAGAGTCAGACTGTTGGAAGAATACGGTAAAAAAAAGTAAGAGAAGGAGGAACAGGGAGGACTGGCTTATTTATACTGATGGCCAGTTTAGTTACGATTCCAGTGAGGGTCGTTGATGCTTGAATGCGCCTCGGATAAGTCTACAGCGAGTGAATCAACCACCGTGTGTACACGGTCCGTGCATAAATCGCCCGCCAGACCTGCACCACACAGAGCAGGGAAGTAACCGTGGGTAGCGATGGAAGAAGATCTTCCCCCGTTTATGACTCCGTGGTTTACGGGTAACAATCTGTTCGGCGGCATCGTCTTTGTCATATCCTCTCGCAAGCTGATGTCGTCTGTTTGTGTGCAAGTGTGATTCCCGCCTATACCTTCTTCCATGCAGTCGACGTATATATATACGTATATATATAATTATATATAGATCTATATAAACGCAGCTAGGCCTATGCGGTGTCGTTAAATTGCAACGGTGTACATAGCCTATATTATGCCTATATTGCTTCTTGGCGATTGTGCATGTCTCGGCATAACACAATCGATTCGTCTAAACCGCAAGACAGACTGTTTGGAATGTCCCTTAAGGTCCCCTACTCCCCTGGTATGCAACAACATCGACAACAACAACGACAACAACAACAACAACAAAAACAACAACAACAACAGCAGCAACGCTCGTAAACGAACCGACGTGTATTAGCTCTGCTGCAGAGCTAATATGCCTCAGCTTCTTTTACAGTTTTGCGTCTGATTCCTTGCCCATATTTATTGTGACATAAAACATAAAAATGGATGCCATAAATTTGCTATCTTGCTACATTATATTATAGGATATTATCTTGTCTAAGTAGAAGTACAGTAGCAGTCGTAGTAGTAGCGGTATACGCTAAGAATGGCAGTCGAAGAAGAAGCAGTTGGAATAATAATAATAAGAGTAATAGTATAAGTAGTACGCAGATGTTTGACTAAGAAATGAGAGGGACGTATACCTTGCACATCGCGAGAAGAATGAACGAGTTGACCAGCACGCTTCCTGTTCCTCCGAATATGATCGATGAAAATGCCAATATGGCACCGACTAAAATGAAGTTGTTCATATTCGGGCTGGACATTTTAATGTACCTATAATAGCAACAGAAACAAGCGATGTGTCTTCATTTCTCGTAGCTCAATCAAGTCTTGTTTAATTAACCCTCACCAGCCAAAGTGTAGTAAATGGTATGAAAAATCATATACCGTCAGCTGCTAAAGGGTTAAAAAGTCGAACTACCCGCAACTATTGGCCTATACAGCCTTTACACTATAGCTATAATTAACTGCATAACATTAACTGCAGATGTCGCCTGCCATAATAGACGAATTACATAGGCTAGGCTGCATAGGCCTAACCTCACTCTGAATATTGTTGTACAATAGAGTTCTTACGTAGGCTGACGATCGAACGCGAGGAACGCTTCTTAATATTTCGCATAACTAGACCTATATTCTGATTTCTTGTCTCTGAATGTGCGTATTTATGTATATGTATAATGTACATGTATAATTGTATATGTATTATGTATTATGTATATGTATATTATGATATTGTTTGGAACTCAGAATGCGGTCGCGGTAACTGAGATGAAAAGTGAGTACTTACTTACTTTGCTCTCTGATCTGTAGGCCTACATACAAAATTACCAGGAAGAGAGATCAACACATTGACCAGCTTTGTAGGCCTATAACGTAGACATTAAAGAGGCGCTTAAGATAGCCTCCATTTGATCAATGATAAAACAGGAAGAATCAACAGCTATTAATTTTGGGGACTTTGTAAAGTGTCGCGATGGCAGGCTCTTATCGCAAATATTATAGGCTGTGCATTTATATGCAGTCGCTCCTTCGTGTCCTGATAATATATGGTCTACGCAGATGATTGAAGCGACTTGTAGTACAGGCCCGGAATAACCAAGGCACACACGGACCCGGGGTGTGGGATGGGGGAAAGGGGAAGAGTGGTCTTCATCCACTGAACATTGGGCTACCCACGACCTGGGTAGGACTCAAGTTCGAGACGATTGGCATAGAGTCGTAAACACGGCAAATATGACAGAGGCACACTCTTGATGATAATGATTTTTAAATTTATTGTGCAGCTATTGTTATGGTTGCTGCTGCTGCTGCTGTTGTTGTTTTCCATATTATTCTCTAGTCGACGTTATTCTGATTATATTTCGCGCCAAAAACAGTGTGTGAACTCCCTAAAATTGATATTACTTTGGTCTGTTTGAAATATTTTTGTGACATTTTGCTGTTGAACGTAGATATGAATTGCCTTTAAGCCTGTTAATTTTCATATACAAATTCATGCTTCTGCATGGCCAAGATAATTATTGCAGCATTTCATTACAATAATCTCAGTCACTGTCAGATTGCAATGTTATCTGGCAACTGTTGTTTTGTTGCCTGAATCTGATTAATAAACGGCCAGCAGCCGACCACGCAAACATGCAGTCTCACGCACACGCATGCAATGCCATGCATACACAATGCAGTTACACACAGATACACAGACACACACACACACACACACACACTCTCTGGCTGAATACACAGACACACACACACACACACACTCTGGCTGAATACACAGACGCACACACACACAGACACACAGACACACACACAGACACACAGACACACACACACACACACACACTCTCTCTCTCTCTCTCTCTCTCTCTCTCTCTCTCTCTCTCTCTCTCTCTCTGTCTCTCTCTCTCTCTCTCTCTCTCTCTCTCTCTGGTGTGACTCAAAGTCTAACGACGCCCGTGGTACGACGTGCAGATGCGCTAATAAAAGCGTTTCGTTGTGAAGTATAAGACTGGCTGCAGCCTACTTGCGATGTCTATATCTGATGTTGAAGACGAGAAAGAAACACGACAGGACGATTCCAATCGATGCCAGGACCGTCATTAAGATGAACAGACCGGCGCTTATGACACGCGGAGTGATCTTCTCCGAAAGAGAGTCCCGCGGAGGAACGCCGCCGTCTGCAACATTTGACACGAACACGCACAAATCACCCCGCGCAGTTGAACAGAAAACCAAACAGACAGACGGACAAACGCACAGACAGACGGACGAACGGACAAATAAAAATATTAAAAACATTAGGACGTTAATTTGTTGCAGACAGAAAGCGAGAGGGAGACAGCGGAATGAAGCAATGGACAGATGGAAAAGCAGGAAGGAGGAAAATGAAAAGAATGAAGGATGGAAAAGTGAGAACAATGGAATGGAGGACAGGAGGATGGTAGAGAACGACAGCAGCATCTTTGCATTGGTAATAGTAAGTAGCAACTGCAGAAATTCATGAATGAAAACGAGAGGCCTACATAAAACAAGAATTGCAACTTATCACAGTCTACAGGCTGTGTGTCAATCGTGCTTAAATTACAAATTGAATAGCAGCCTACACTGAACATGCGATGCATAGGCTACATGTTTATTTTATTTATAAGCATGGACGAAGCACGCAAATGTACAACGTGATATTGAATATAATTATAAAAGGTCAGTTGACGGTATCAATTCCAATAAACCGCAGTGAACTAAGTTGATGTAGGCCTAAATTGTTTGTATTACGATTCCTTGACGTTTTTAGTACAAATAAAGCGTAAACCAAACTTTTGCATTTCGACAATAGTATTAAGATTTTTATTCTCTGTTATGATAAGCCTTGCTAAGATAAACGACCTGGTTCAATAGTCATTTAATACCAAGCATGATGCGTTGCAACATCGGCAATGAACGTGTGCTAACTCCATAATACAGACGTGGTTCGACTGGGAGCGCTTCTGAGTAGATTATCTTGAAGGCGCGCTAGGCCTATTTAAAAACTCAATGGCAATAATAGAGGCCTACTGCTTCGTAAAGTGGAGGCAGGAAGTTTTTCTAGCGCAATTAACTTGTAGGCCTACTAACTCTGAATTTACAGTAGGCTAATCTTAAGTTGCATGGGAAAACAGTTTGTTAATTATTAAAGTCGTGAGTTCTCGATGTCAAAAGCAGAAGATTCCTCTACATGAATTGAAGTCGTAATAATTATTTTATTTTGCTTGGAAAGACGAAGGAGCATCACACGTCAAATTGCAATGAAACTCCAATCAGACTAAATGAAAATTGGTCAGCCATGAGAAATCCTTGTCTCTGTCTCTCTCGGATGCTAGTGACAGCTAACCATCAGATTCGCGCATTTCAATCTGCTTAGTATTATAAGACTCCCAACCATTGCCTGACCCTGGTTCTTCGGACCAATCTCATATTTCCACAAGGTGGATTACGTTTCGACAAGAATTTCCCTTTGTATTGACCATGGCTGCAAGTTGGTTAATCGAGGACTTACCTCTCCAAATGATCTGATGCTCGTCATCCCATATGATCCTGTTCCCTTGCTTGAGCGCCGACGGGTCATAAACTCCCACTTTCACCTCTCGGTTACCCTGGAGTTGCTCGATTTGTGTCAGACCTTTCCGATCTCCATTCTCATCAAACATCACTGGCCCCTGAAATGTTTACAACGGCTGATTCTAAATCTACGGAATATTCAAAACTTTTAACCAGGTGACAAAACCAATTAAAAGCAGGCAAATTTTCTTCTTTCACACGTCATCAGCAAATTGAAACAGGAATTTTCAAAATTGATGCGCATTACTCTTGTGCATGCCTTGTCACATTAATTTTTAAATGGCTCCGATAGGAATAATTAGGTTTAGGCTACTTTAGGCAAGAGCCTAGGCTACACTTGAAAGAATTATGAGGATCTAGTGTTTAATTAAGCCTTGGGTGATAAAATAATAGGCCTAATTCGAAATGTAGTCTCACTTACGGACACTCCTTCAAAATGCGTAGCAATCGTAAAATTCAAGAATAGTTCTGCCATCTCTTCGTCACGATACGTAAAGTGCTCGATTTTTCTTTGCCAGCCTGATATAAAAAAGCAAATCACATACAAAAACAAATACATACATACATACACACATACAATTACATACATACATACATACATACATACATACATACATACATACATACATACATACATACATACATACATACATACATACATACATACATACATACATACATACATACATACATACATACATACATACGTACATACATACATACATAAATGCATACATATATACATGCATACATCCAAACATACATACATTGGCTATTGTTCTTACCATGCTCATTCATGAAACGCAGGCTATTGTTCATACCATGCTCATTCATGAAACGCAGGCTATTGTTCTTACCATGCTCATTCATGAAACGCAGGCTATTGTTCTTACCATGCTCATTCATGAAACGCAGGATATTGTTCTTACCATGCTCATTCATGAAACGCAGGCTATTGTTCTTACCATGCTCATTCATGAAACGCAGGCTATTGTTCTTACCATGTTCATTCATGAAACGCAGGCTATTGTTGAGCATCAGAGCGACGGTCCAGACGCTGTCGTAACCATACGGCGCCTCCTGGTGACCGCTCGGACTCGTATTGTTCGTTATGTTATTGTATTCAGCCATCACCTCAATGTGAGTCTAAACAATCAACGACAAAGTTGAACAAACTGATGATGAATGCAACGACGACATTCAGTATGACTGCGACGATTGGTGACGACAACGACGTGGTCATATAATTATGCTAATAGAGAGGAGAAAATAAGGAAAAACATTGATGATGTCGACATGATGATGAGGATGATGATGATGATGATGGTGGTGATGGTGACACGATGATGGCAATGATGATGATCATGATGACGATGACGATGATAATTATGTTGATGTTTGCGACGTTAATGATGATGATGACGATGATGATGATGACGACGGCTACGACGATGATGATGATGATGGTTATGGTGGTGGTGATGATGATGATGATGATGATGATGATGATGACGACGACGACGACGACGATGATGATGATGATGATGATGATGACGACGATGATAGTACTGATGATAATGATTGCGATGATGATGATGACGATGAAGATGACGATGATGACGATGGTGATGATGATGTTGATGATGATGATAAAGAAAATTTTGTGCAGTTGCTGCATAGGGTGAGTGGATGCGACAGTCGCATTGACATCGAAGTTTGAGGAGTGGCAAGCACGCTGTTTGCAATTGAATGACTTCATGTAAAACAGAAAATGTCAGGTAGTCTGTGCCAGAGCTCAATCCCCTCTTCCTTTGGGACTTGTAACTGTGTGGTGTTGGGTTTATCGGATCGATTGGCAAAAAAACTCTGTAACCGTTGTGACCTGTTTCTGGGTTTAAATTATTAATATTTTAAATATTATTGTAGGCCTATGTAGGCCTAAATTCTGTTGTTCAATGGCACAGTGATTTTTTAACAGTGAAAGTGAGGCAACGTATTCATGTTGCTTTTATTATCGTCATCTTAAACTCTAGCTTTCTATTCGAAACACTAATCTCAAGCTAGCACAGGGCAGTTGCTTATACACGAGCGCTGAATAATTAATCGAGCTACGGCTTTAACGAAGCAAGATTCGCAAAGAATACAAACACATAAATTTGTTTGCATAGTCCTCGTAAGTTATTACGCTGCATGCTGAGAAGTCTCCAGATTGCGAGCGGCATGCATAAATAATAAGCGTTAAACCAACCCCCGATATAATTAACCGCGGGTCTGTTTTTATTTCTGGAGAGGTTAATTGCCGATGTGACGCAAGGGAAGCCACGGAGGGACGATAGATGGCAGGTCACGACCCGAACAGCATATCAGGAGCCTCGATCGATTCTGTGAGAAGATTTATTCATACCACGATCTGAAAATAGATGAGGGTCTATTATATTAATGGTTCGGATGCAATCCTTTGGAATTTCGAGACGGCACGTTGCTTGGCTAGATGCAAAGTTTGAATGGACGGTGCTCCACGCAGTTTGCAACCGAGTATCGGGGTGGTCCACGCATTTTGCAACCGAGTATCTGGGTGGTCCATTAAATATCATCGTCGTCATCGTTACTGCTGTCTTCGTTCCAAATGACAAGGCAAATGATAAGTCGGTCGCCATGAATGGAAAAGTGCTCACGCTCGTTTGTGTCTGCAGTCAGTGATAAAAGTTCATCTATATAATTATAAGAGACCATAGATTTCACTATATCAGTGGCTGAATCTCGTGAATCGAGGTCCGTTCTGTCTGTTCACCTTCGTTCAGAGTCACTTCATCAACAGA
>OX457039.1:56231596-56297439 GCA_949752735.1 Lumbricus terrestris
AAACGGATTTGTGCAGCTGTAGAAGCCCTTCTGTCACAAATTCTGTGCAGTTAAAACTGGCAAAAAGGTCATTGTCCTCCGATTGGAAATAATTTACCATGGAGAATGGGAAGGGAAAGAAGGGGTTGTGCAGTTCTAAAAATTCCTTAAAAACAGCCCTCAGCATAGGCGTCAACATATGGAAAAAACGAATGCATTTAGTGATTGATAAAAAATGCATGAAGTCGGAGAGAACCTATAACAGTGCAAAATGGAGACAAAAAGTCACAAAATGGATTTGGAGAAACACTTAAGCATATCACATGAGAATGCTAAGAGCTCAATGTGTGAAGATCTATGCGGCAGAATGCGAGAAAACAGGAAGATTATAAATTATGATGTAGGAAATTCTGCGTTTGGATGACCTGATATTTTGCAGAATATCCAAAACGACGGACGACTCTGTGTTGCTGAAGAAACTACATCCGCAAAGCGGTCAAGGCGTTAAAATTTGGTATAATATTATAATAGAGTATAAAGAACTTACTCAGCTTACTGTGTAAATATGTGATAGCAATGAAATGAAGAGCATAATTATGTTTACGTATTTTGAGTTCACCCGTTTTATTACCGTAAACAAACGATTTTCTTGTTGAGCAGAGTATGAATGAGCATTTCGTTTTAACCTGCAGGATATGAATAAGACCATACTTGATGTGTTTAGATCCATACATCCTTACATGCAAGAGGGCTGATGATTTGTGGCACTCTGGTAGGGGGTCGCTTAGAGAAACTCTTATAGGAAAATTCTCTCCCCATCCAGGTAATGCTATGACACTGCAGTATAATAAATTTCACGCGACGCCCTCTGGGTTTTGAACTCGTTATCTCTGAATTTATATAGCGCACTACTCGAAAGCTAGTCGCATGATGTCACAGGGTTATTCATGAATGTGCTGCGTAGAATCAGAGATCTATAGACGGTCACGTGATCGATGTAGAGAGGAGCAGCGACGAGTTCGGTTTCTATGGAGAGAGACGAGATTGAGAAAACATGCAGAACAGCAGCTGCTAATAACTCAGGCTGAGACGATAAGAGGAAGGCGGAAATTCCCGAAGGCCGCTGTTAAGGTTCGTAAACCATCGGCTCCAACTCTAGGACAGGATAGGCCACGGGATCTACGACGGTGGAGTCGACTGTTGGGACTTTGGATCATTCTCGGCCGCTCAGTACATCAATTACATCTTGTTCTATATGTATGAATTTTGTCATTCAGAGTTTCTTCGTACGAAAGGGTGTAGATTCATCAATGACTGAGATGGAAGTTGAGGTGATTTTATTTGCCATTTTAAATCTACTAAAATGTCATTCAAAATTCAAATAATATGATTATTATGTGAATATGAGATCATCTAACGAGTGTTTATTTAAATATGAAACTGTTTAAGTTTGGGTAATTTGGGCGATTTTAATGAGATAGCCTCGTTTGGGTCATTTTGATATTCACGTTTACAGGCAGAAATAGATTCATAAATAAATTCCAATGACTGCGATACATGGCAGGGACAGTAGGCTATACACGCTTAGATGGGGCCTAAATAAATAAATAAATGAATGCATACAGGTAGGCCTACATCCTTAAAATTAATACACTTACGCAGTTTGCTCATTCATAGGAATATACTATATGCAATTATGCATTCATACATGTATAGATGCACAGTGCGCACATGCAACATACATTGTTAGTCACTGCATGCATACTTACATACATTCGTACATACACACGGTCCCCGCCCGCCCATCATGACCATAATTAACGAGATTCTGTGAACGCCGCGGTTGGATGGATCTCCCTGAGGCAATGTTCTGTAGAAAAGGATTCATTGCAAAGCGAGCGGAACAGCGATTTCCAACTGTTTTATAGTTTCTAGGCAGTCCATAAATCCAATTGATGAATCGCTTGATATATCATTCGTCTTCTTAACAGAGGAATTGAGTACCGATCCATTGGACCTATACAGAGGTCGCCGACCCAAAACACGTCGCATAGGTAATAAGCGATGTTCTGCTCGCTCCTCGAACCAAGTTACTTCACCGGAATTTAATTTCTCTTTGCAGACGAAGACGACAAACTCAGCCATTGCGCATGCGCAAGGCGTCAAGGCCAACACAATACTTCTATCCACGGGCCTTCCCAATTATTATTGTCACTGTTTTTGAAGATGAATGCGATGCATCAATAAGCGCGAGTGCACGGAATGACGTTCGCAATCGTAAACTACAATAATTTCTAAAGCCAAGCGCTGGCACTGTTTTATTCACGAGCGAATCCGCGGTATCTTTTTATGGTGCCGGTAATAGAAAAGCCATAGAAAGGAGATTGTTTCTGAGAAACTACATGAAAGTTGAGTTAGGAAGAAATAATGGAGACGCATATCATAACTATTTTAGTGACAAGAAAAAAGAGCAAAAAATGGGACAGAACATGCGCTCAAACTTTCTAGCATATATATAGTTGATCAAAGGGCAGCTAAAGAAAGTTGCAGTTTGTTTGCATGACAGCTCTAGCAATTGAACAGAATTTGCTTAGCGACCCTGCAAGATATCCCTATAGTACGCACTCGCTCGCTATGGCATTTATATTGACTTCCTAAACTCCTGCGGTTGAAGTTGCCATTGTGTTTCCGACCCTCAGTCGCTAATTTACGTCCTCCACAACAATTCTTTTTAAGGAGCGTTCTCTTTCCGAAAATGGAAGACCAACTATTTGCCAACTTGGTTCGACCGTTGACTAAACTCCAAAGCCGCCGAAGCGTTTGTAACAACGACGCCTTTGCGTTTCTGCAGGCTGAGAATAGAAAATCGAAGTCGGGCACATCAGACAAATGAAGCAAATTCGGTGGAGCCAAAAATACATACCATGCTACGTGACACAAATCGTTAAGTTTCCCCAATGGAGCGAATCGTGGCTGGTGCAGAGAAAGTACATTAAATTATTGTCTGGAATTGCTATTTGCATCGAATAACGACCGAGAAGAAATGGTGGAGTTTCAAGCCCTCCGACGAATTCTTCTCTCCTTCTGCAGACATTTATCACCGTTCGCATGTGTACATGTAGCGCTTGAATAACCAACCGGAGTGCATTATTTTAGATGCCTCGAAATTTCTCTTCCATTTACGCCCTTCACTAAACACAGCTATAAAGCAAGCACAATGACCCTACGCAAGACATAGAGGAAAAAATGTTTGGCCACCCGCCCTAATAAATGTGAGGCTAAATCAAATGAAAGCGGTTTCTTCCCTATAGGCGAACTAAGCGGAGTGTAGCCGTGTCCCCAACGCAACGCCTATAGACTTATAGCCTACCAAAACGGGTTAGGCCTACGTCTGTTTGTTTATATGCTCACTTGTTATAGCGCCCTTTCAAGCTCTCTACTCAGAGACGCTTCCGACTACAGCGCGGACACTGAATCTGAGTTTAACACCGAAGCGCTGAGCAATTGAGAACGAAGGACTTGCCCAGGCCAGGGTCTCTACGCGGTGACTTGAGGTGGATTCGAACCTGCAACTTTCCGGCTGCAACGCAACGAACATACCCACTACACCACCGCGTTGCGTTGTTGACAGGGCCATTAGACTTAATCCAAGCTGTATGAAGACCGAATTTCAGACTTTGTCAGATCCACCGTCTCTGCAGTTATCGGTATCGCATCATCATCCACCGATCCCTGTGGGTTAGTGTAGGGGTTTGCTCATTCCGGTCCACAAAGCTCTTCACGGGATCTCGTCCTCTGAAGACTGAATCCCCGTTGAAGTCAGTTGTGCTTCTAGACTGCGACAGTGGCATAAGTAGATCTAAATATATATATTGTAATTGCTATTCTCCTGCTGAGCATAAGTAGGCCCAAATATAATTGCTATATATTCTCGTGAGCGCCAAATTACTTACACGGTTCATGAAAGGAAATCCACTGCACGATCCTTTTCAGGTATCACGTGTCGAAGTAGCTATTCGTGGAGTTTAAGTAGCGCAATTAAAGGAAATACACATGCAACTTATAAAGTAGAGCATATATATATATATATATATATTATATATAGTATTCATCTCAGTGTTGCAGCGCTAATGCTATTATTCAGGAAGACTATGCAGGATCGGATTACACCTAGGGCCTACTATATATAGCGAGTCGGCAGTTGAGATCTTGTCTTCCACTGATCGACTTCGAACTGCATTGCTGCCTTTATATGCGAATTGGTTATCCATTCCCAACATAATTAATTATTATCACTCGCAGACGTTGAAAGTCCGGAGGGTATAGTGAATGCAGTTTCTGTGGTCGGCTGAATCTTGATCTTATTCCAGTTGATAGAAATCGCAATCAATTACGCTTGATATTCAGGTCTACCTCTCTGGAGATATCTTGTTCTCGTAGCTTTCTTGTTCATCGTCATCATCGTCGTCGTCGTCGTCGTAGTCGTCGTCGTCACATCACCATCATTATAAATGTCATCAGTTATAGCAACGGCATCATATTTCTTCTTCTTCTTCATCATCATCTTCTTCACCATCTTCTTCATCATCTTCTTCTTCTTCTGACAAGTTATTATAAACGGCCATCTTCAGCTCTGAAGAATAGCTTTTAGAAATAGTTCTTTAAATCATTGCGGCTGGATTAGGCTTAATAGAGCAGTCGAGTTGAACGACGGATGGAAGATAAATCTGCAGCATCTTCATCCAATTCCACATGCAGCATAATAGAGGTCGATGATTAAATTGCATCAAATGCAATTGTCATCATTTAAATGATCGATTGCACCCAGTCGTCCAATAAAACGTGATCGATTATTCCCAAAGTATAAATTATTATTCTTTCCTTGTCATATATCATCTTGCAAGGAATCCTCGCAATTTATTACATGGACGACTGCAAGCATTTTAACGCAGTTGGCTGACACGTTGTCGATGTTGCTATAAGCGATAGACTGCTGCAGTCGGCGGTGGCTATCACATTTGGGTATCTGAACATAACTCAATGCTGGACTGTTTGCAATTTAGACCGTTTATTTCTTTGACGAATTTGAAATTTAAAAAAATGATTAAAATACATTCAGACAATCCCTGAGGTTTAATGTCAAGAAATTGCTTACAATGGAGGAAATAAAAAAAGGTAATTGGAAATGGATAAATCCACTCTGTGCGCATCCATGGCAGAAACGAATGGCTGTCTAAATAAATCGATATTTGCAATGAGCATACACTCACTCTGACAGCTCAAGCCTCTCTTCGTGGTTCATAGGATCGATTACCAACTGTAATGAGTAACGGTATTTGTATTTGTAAATGCCTATTTATATGGCGCCCCTTCAAGAAAATGCATCAGTAATATGCTCCGACATGAGCAAACAAAACAATGATGGAATGATCTTCAACAGCTTGTGAAGTATATAGGGAAGTTTAACAAACACTGTTGGATTATGTACTCGTTGAAAATGCAGAGTAATTTAGGTAAAATATGTAAAAAGCATCTACATTGCCCATAAGGAGTGAAAGGATGAATCAACCCTATGGGGCTAATGGGTATCGAATCCGGGTCTTCTGTGCTCAGTGACTGTGTACTTCCATTCAACCATTGTAAATTCATAATAATTATTAATTCATTCGTGCTTACTCGAATACATGTCTACATGCATATGCACTTGATCTCTTAGTTCTTCACTCTAGAACTACCATTGGCTTAGACTCGATCATTTGCCTCAATTGGTCCTTCTTATCTCTTTGGAATGCGCTTTCTCGTTCTGTTCGCTCTACACTTCTGTCTGACAGACTCTCTTTTGCATTCTCTCTTCTCAAAACCTTCTTCTTCTCGCGGGGTCTTGCGCACTGGAAGCACCTCTGAACAGTTCACCATACTAGAGGCATGTTTAAATTCAATACGGTACAATACAATACAATACAATACAAAACAAATACAATACAATACAATACATGCACACGGTTTTCATGACAAACGGAAGGGTTGAGTTGGACGTGCATGATGTTCATCTAGTTAATTACCATTTGGTATACGGATGCGGGATTTCAATTCGACCACTTCTTCCATGCTTCAGTTGTTGTTGTTGTTGTTGTTGCCCCACATAAGCATGCACATCCTGCAAAGCGTTGTTTTCCACTGAAAAACTAACCGTTGATACTCTGCTTAACAACCTACATTATGTTTGTTGTCTGAGGCAATTTACATACCTTTAGGTTTCGAACCTGCTGCCGTGGATCGCCGACAAAGCTCTCAGCTGTAATTATTTTGACGCCTCGTTCGCTCGCTTTCTTCACAAAGTCTGTCGTCGTCTGTGGAGAAAGAAATTGAAAAGAATACGAAGCACGTATAGAAGTAATTCATGATTGAACGCACGATCTAACTAACCATACTAATACACACACAAACACACATACACACACACACACACACACGGACAGATGCATACACAAAACACTGTCTCTCACACACATACACAATATTACACATAGGCCTATACACACTCACATGCTCTCCGATATGCGCCGTTAATACCATGATTCAGTGTAAGAAGCGAAGGAGCATTCAATTCGTATTGGCTCTATATTATATATAATATAATATATAATATATATATACAATATGATAATATATATTTTATATATACTATATATAATATATTATAGTCTTCTTTATGATCCCACAGTTAAGTCTTCGTTGCTCACCCGAGCTACAAAGCACACATGGATCAAGGTCTGATCCACTCACTCACTTCTCTACAATTCTAACGCTTTCTCGACCGCAGACCTACATGTATTACACGTCTGAGACGACCAGGTCTTGCTCTGCGGTAGGCCTATATACGCCAACTTGGCACGGATGTGTCAGGTTGGAGCATATACCGCATTTGTAACTCAGAATACGGTCTGCAACTAAAAATTGAAGTCTATACTTACTTATCTACTTACTTACTGATCATAGACTCAGCATTTTTAAAAGTAATTATTTCTATTTCATGAACCAACAATTTTGGCAGTGAACATAATGATTGACATTGCTTAGGGCCTATTTGTTGTTAATACATGTCAGTAAAAGCAATTCTCCACCGTGAATCACTCTCGCAGCATATTAATTTAGATCTTTAATTAAGTTTTGGCCATTTCACGCGATTTCATCCGATTAGAAGCAGAACGTAGTGGACACGAACGCAACCAGCCTCGACTCGGCTGCAGAAATGACGGCATCATGCTTAACTACAGGCAGGAAGGTGTAGTAAGGAGAAAGCTGGAGAAGAAGGCGTAATAAGGCGAAATATGTTATCGTTTAAATCAACGCAGTCATACATGCAACGGCCGGCGGCTTTAGGTTGGATTCTAACGACCAATCGAGGACACGCTTCGAGGACACGATTCGATCAGATTATTTCAGATGAATATCTTTCTAGGTCTTCTTCAATTTCCGATGATTAGGCCGTGTATACGTCTGTTCGATTTACCGGTGTCACGATATAAAGTTACCTCCCCGATATAAAGTCCGCGCCCAAAAAGAGTCCCCCGCTGAGACTCTGTAGTGTATAGGTCCTATTGTAAGAAATTTTCTTATATATACAGTGTATATAGCCTATATATATTTATATATAATTATATTGTCCCTTTTGATTAGTCGCCTCTAGTCGAAGCTTGTATACTAACAATGTGATGAATAGTCTAGCTCAAGGAGCTCAGCAATTTAGGTCAAATTGTATTGATTATTTAAATTAAATAAAACGAAATGTATTGGTTTACGGCTTATACATGCTACTGCAGTACAGCAAATTTTCATGGAAATACCGATGTTCTTAATTTCCTGTTTTGCATTTTCAAGCTACGCTGAAAAAATTGACCATGGCCATTGTGCTTTGTCCATCCTGAAAAATATATGCGGATGTCCATGTAGGGCTTGTAGGCTATTGTTTCAAATATTCCTACTTTGTTGATCCCACGTCTGAATAACCGCACATCGACACAAATCGGTTCCTATATGTCCTATGCCCGATGCATATAAATATAATAGATCTATAGTCTGTCTATACGTCGATTGTCTACACTACAATACATTACATTAGCATATAAATATAATAAAACTATTCTTCCCGCAATCATTTATGTAATTTTCCACCCTCATCCTAAGACAAATTCAACAGATATAGGCATGGAGAATCTTAGGTATATTTTTCAGTTGACTACCTGCTTTTTGTAGGCCTACCTCATAGCGTACATCAGTTTTTGTTACCATTATATAATAATTATATATTTGCTGCAATTTTGGTGCAGCTGCTAATGCCCATGTATAATGCAAAAATAAATATCGGGTAGCCTATAAGTCCAGCTAAAGATATGTAATTGGAATAAAGTAAAAGTCTTTAATCGTTGCAGGATGAGCTAAACGACGCCCCATTCTTTAGCTGGGCCATTGCTGTGTGTGCAGTTATAGCGAAAAAGTATCACTCTTGAAAGTTACTTCTAACTCTTGAAGACGTTGGGCACGATTCCTCTTCGAAATAGGTGAGATTGATGTAGCGCTACAAATCATTTTAAGGAAAACGGATAAAGTACCAGAAATTTAGTTAGTCAAGAGAGGCCCCTTTTAACCTCGGAGTCTCTAGACTTTCTCCATCCTCGTTATATGGTTTTTACATTCCTAAGCCAATAATAATTTGATTTCGTATCCGTATATGCATAGCAATATAGTGTATAAGGTAGCGTTGTTAAGGAGAGTTACACATACAGCACAAGGAGGCGCCTATGTATATTAAATCATGGCGGTATTATGTGTGCAACTCGAGACCCAGGTTTAGGCCACGCTCCTCCTTCCCCTCGTCTCTGCTCAGGGTATTGATGCCTGTTCTTGCTTTTACATATAAAAGCCTAGCCAAAGGTTAGCGCATTAGATTCATTTACCGTTAATAGCAAAATGCGCTTACATCTCATATTAATATGGCCACAGAGCTAATTGAAGTTGGAGGAGGATAAAGGAGAACAGGAGAAGAAGATGAAGATGAAGAAGAAGAAAAGGAGGTGGAGGAGCATAAGGAGGAAAGGAAGAGTAAAATTAGAAGGAGGAGGAGCAGAAGAAGAAGAGGACGAAGAAGACGAAGAAGAAGACGAAGAAGAAGAAGAAGATGAAGAAGAAGAAGAAGAAGAAAAGAAGAAGAAGATGATGATGATGATGATGATGATGAAGAAGAGGAAGAAGAAGAAGAAGAAGAAGAAGAAGAAGAAGAAGAAGAAGAAGAAGAAGAAAAAGAAGAAAGAGAAACATGGAAGAGTTGGTTCAGCCAATCAATAGAGGAAGCCATTGATCTGATCTCAAAGTGTTAGCGGGTTTCTGTTCTTAACCTTGGCATAATAAAAATTATCATATAGCGCGGAATTGCAAGGTTCTGATTGTGAGAACGCTGAGATATATCTATTTTCCTCATTTTTGGGAATTTGGTCCAACAATCTGTACCATAGCTTCACATAAGCCTATCGTCCGAGAAACACATTGATTGTTGCCATAACAAAGCACATTTACTGTGACCCACGGCCAGACATTGATCCGGTAATTTCTATTCTAATTGAGTTCAGCTGTGCAGAAATAGTTGACAATGAATGCGTTCTGATATAGGCTAGAGTTACAATTTATTAGACTTTCTTTGGCTCGACATTGATACATGCTATTCGTAGATATTGCTTTTATCGACCGGCAGTGTGTCTCGTAAACATGGTGGAAATCGTTTGTGCGTCGCGAAGAATTGGTGTGTCGCGAATTTATCACTGCAGCAAACGTCCGTCGTTTTTGCAATTGCATTGACTTACTGCGGAAGTATAGGCCTACAGTCCTACACTGCGAGAATTCGTAGCAGTCTTTTTATCTATTACATTTTATCACAGTCTGGGCCTTGCATAATATCACCTTATTCATACGTGGTATAACCTTATAGGCTATGCAAAGAATTAAGGAATCTATATTTGAAATAATCTTTGACATCGACATGCATGTTTGCAACCGCGTCAGTGAAAACTACTGTCCATTATTGCAACATTAGAAATGGAAAATTGATCATATTAGGCCTATATGGAAACAGAAAATTTGCTGATGTAGGCCTATGCCTACAATTATTGATGGCGCGGAATGGTCGGGGTGCTCCCTAAGCCTGTTCACATATTGTACTTAAAAACTTGTGGATGCTCGTTTTAATATGATCCAAAGAAAAATTCAGGAGCAGAAATTTTATGTTAGACTTAGGCCTAGTAAGTTAATTGGAGTCGTAGAAATGACGTCGAATCGTAGAATAAGATTAGTAGAATTTGCAATTATTTTTTAAAAATCATTTTAAAAAATTTCGTTCAACATTAAAGTCAATAATAAAACTTTTTTTAAAGAAATAATCTGCTTTAACTTTAAGAGTTTAATTTGAATGATATTGACTTCTGACGATCGCATGGTGTGTCATAAAAGTTGGATGCAAGTTCAAGTGTGACGTGTAGCCTAATAAAAAAAAGTTCAGAACCTCTGTGGTAAGCCTGTAGCCTACACACATAGCCATACATGCTGGGCCTACTATAATAGAAAAAATAATTTAATATCAATGCATAATTAATACCGTATAATTTACCGTAAGATATTCTGCTGGATAAGCGATATATTTTCGATGGACTATAGATTAGTTTACCAATGAGAAGAGTTCGCCTCCGTCGTAGATGGTTCCAACTTTTTGCCAACCGAAGAAATCGAGCAGATCGAACTTGGCCGGATTGAAGGACGACTCCGGCGGAAAGACTCGGAAGAATCGTTTGTATTTGTCTTTCGACGACAGTGCAGGACTGGCACTGGAGTAGGATAGCTGGAGAAAGGAACACAAAAAACAATCATCACTTACCAGTCTCATCCGACCTTAGAGCATTCTGCAGAAGAAACTGTGACTTCGAAGAAGTCTTTGAAGTGAACTTCCCGCTAACACTGGAACTTTTAGCACCAATGATCAACCAGGAGTGCAAAACTATTAACTAGAAAATGTGGTTATTACTATTGCAATCATTATTATTAATGTTTTTGCTTTTTTATCCTTAGGTATTTCGTTATCAGGACCTATGGGCTTAGAGATTTTTTAGTAATTATGATGAATGTCTGTATAGTGTATAGTGCAATTTTTTTTGCTATTATTAGTTTATATATATATATATTATTACTAGGCCTATTATCACAATTATTTTTGTTTTTGTTTATCGTTTTCTTTATTGTCCCGAGTTATATATGATTCTCGGGAGTCTATAATGAACCCTCAGGAGTCTAAAATATTACAGATAGTGATTTTTCGTTGTCTGCACAATTACTATAATTTACTGCGCTGCAAAGTAAAAATTATATGCAATTTTATTAGGTGCTTATTATTTCTTGATAGGCCTAATTATTTTGGAGAATTATTATTGAGAAGCATGTATACGAATCGGTTCAATATCGTCTTAATCATTTCTTCACATTTACAAAAGTAAATAATTAAGTCAATTTTTAGGCTTTATTGTCTAACGAAATTGTATTCCTTCGATTAGTTAAATGGATTTTGTACCTGAACGAGATTCCAAAGGTGAGAGACCTGCGCAGTGGCTTGACTGACGCCTGAACATCCAGCACCGAGCACCAAAACTTTCGGAGGTGATTGGTAGAATTGGCCAAATAGGGCGTTCATGCCTTTTCCCGGATCACACTACAACAATAAAAAAACGTCAATCGATTAGCCATTTAAATTTAATTAGGGTAATCTCAAGAGCATTGTCTGGAATTCTCTGATATTGTCTAAACGACATAAGAAGTGGCAGGTGAGATTGGATGGAGAGGAGTAAATTCGTGCAGGCCTATACTTAACCCTCATCCATATTCCTGGGCTCCAGGCGGACCAAAGAAGTACTGTCATAGGTGCAACTTTTGTTTGCAACGTGGCACAACTCTAAGATTTTATGTAATAATATTATCAGTCATTTATCGATCCGTAACTGCATGCTTTTATAGGTCGGTATAAAATTTCACAAATATAAAAATTTAGATATTTAAATTGGGGTCCAGGTGGACCCCCCAAGGTTCAATTGGACCCCACAAGCATAAAACTAGTAAAATAACAGAAGCCGAATTATAATAAACGGTGTTGCTTGTTGACCTCCGTTAGTTCAGTCGCTCTATGCGCTGTATAAGACATTTTAAATGACATCAAGATTTAACTGGAATAGCGTATCGAGTCTAATCATGAAAACTAGTTTGGTTTGTAGTTGGGAATAAAATAGTTTTATTATCACTAATATTTTTTCATGTTTGGTGTTACTTTTTTATTTATTGTAGAGGTTTGGTTTTTTACGTTCACCGTGTATATACACACACGTGGTTCCCATTTACAAGTGGCTTCTCTCTCGGTTCCATTAATATTTCAGGCGGAGATGTTAACTTCGAATCTTCCTGATTTTCACGATTCTGCAGGGAATGACGCCATATACCAGGACTGCCTCCATTTGGCTCCTTGTTTCATTATTGAGTAGCCTGATGCTATAATTAGCTCCATAAAAGGTTGGCAAAACAGTAGCTCAGGCAGAAGACGTAGGAGAATAGGCGGGGAAAGCAGAAAGCATAGAAAGTCCCTGGTTCCAATTCCTAAGAGGACAACGGAATTCTAAGGACAAAGCGAGCGGCATTATAGGAAGATGCGGTGCAGCAAATAAAGTATGAAGAAGCGCTTAATTGGGCGCTATATAAACTGCATATCTATATAAATAAAGAGAAGATTCTGTCTATCTGCTTGACAGGGATGCATTAAACAGTTTTTGAGCTTTTAACTCCAAACCTTCTCTACTCTGTCGGTCTCGGCATGGGACACTCCGTGGAGGGGTTGGCGAATCTCTACCCCCATCGGAGCCAGGGTTGGGGGTGCGAAAACCCCAGTTTTCGCTGTTTTATCCCGATGTATTTCCTCATTTTAAAAAAGCTTTTCACTCCAAACCTTCACTACTGTGTCAGTGTTGGCATTGCACACCCAGTGAAGGGGTTGGCGAATTTCTACCACCATGGGGCCAGGGTGGGGATGCGAAAACCCTAATTTTCGCTATAAATTTCCATTCGGTTGCCATACTTTCACAGTTTTTCACCTGAAACGTTGTAGTTAGACAGCTATAGTACTACAGTGGCCACCTCGCCCCACCCAAGACACAGCGGGGTAGACGCATGGTATTGTGTGGGGGGGAAGAACATTTTGCCTTTAAACGCAAATATCACGAGAGGCGTACCAGTTAGGAGGTCGGAGTGTGATGAAGTTGGGGTTGGGTGGGGTCGAGTGCATGGGGTGGGGAGCGGGCTGTTGGGGAGCAGGCGATTGGGGCGGGTTTAAGTGAGTCAAAAGCGAAATTTTTCCGGCAATGCAGAGTACCACACAGAGGTCGAGGCAAGGTGGCCCGACGGCTTGGAGGTTGGGTGGTCAGTGGGATGGCGAAAATGAGTGGGGGTAGGCAGTAGGAGCAACGATATGGGATGAAGTGAAGTGAGGGTGGGCAAGTAGCGAAATGGTCGGGAGCGGGGGCGAATTCTAAATTTCCAGGGCAACGCCGGGTACCCAGCTAGCTAGTACACACGTGTATAATATATATATATATATATATATATATATATATATATATATATATACATAGCCTACACTGCAGATATGCGATCTTTAGGGCCATAGAGTGTTTAAATGCGTTTATAATAATTATGTTTGATATGTTAATCAACATACGGGCGCGTTTTTAATTGTATATTACAGTGGTTCTCAAACTTCTGCAGGCCACGGACCGGCCAAAAAATTTTTTTTAGCACGCGGACCACTGACCACTAACGCACAAAAAAGCTAACTAGGCCTATATTATAAAAAAGACTATTTTAAGCCTATATTATGTTCAGCTGCATGCAAATAACAATAACAGTTGCTACGGGTATTACAATTAATTAGGAATTTGTTTTATTAATTAAAACGCACCAATAATGACATTTAATATTTTACTAAATTTAATAGTTATCGTTCAATTATAGGCCTATTTTTAAAAGTTGAATCAAATTTCAAACACGATTATAAGTTTGTTAATGTAGGACTAAATGATCTGCAAAAATATAGCTAGGCCTAATGCTAGCCACTTTACTAAGATTGTGCGCTAGTGTTGGAACCATGCACCCGCTCAAAATAAAATACGGAAGTCAGAATAGGCCTATCACTATATTTTATACATTATGGATCATAATTTTCTTGTGAGCGATCGACTTTTTTAGCTTGGATGTTTTGCTTGAATAGAAATCAATTCAAAATTGTCATGTTTTTCGCTCAGAGTGCCTCAACGGTCACGCTCTTTCACAGTTGTTCTTTAATTAAAAAATGTCCAGACAGGCTAGTTTGCATCTTGCTAATTTTCTTAATGCTTCAAACATATTTGTTTATATCTAAAATTTTATATTTTGTTACAAAAGTAAAAGATCTGCATCCAGTAGTAGCCTAATACTTGGCTAGCGTTTACATGACTATCGCTCACCATAGATCAATAGAATTCAACACGAAACTCATTGCAGTCATAGACGTTGCAAATTCAGAATAAGCCGCTTAGCAAGTTAAAAATCATTAAGACACTGCCAATTTGTTCTAATTTTTTAAAGACAGAATTATTACGGGTATTATATTTTTAACATCATTTCCAATAATTTCACAATTTCAAATAATTATATAAATTGATAATTAGGCTACAATTTATTTTTTATTCTAAGACTTCTTCGCGGACCGGTGATCAGGACGCCGCGGACCGGCACCGGTCCGCGGACCACCACTTTGAGAACCACTGGTATATTAAACCTTTCATGTGTGTCATGAGTAAGACTGTTTCGAATTAATTGCCAGCAGCGCATTAGATAATTATCACCCCTAAGCTTAACTCCATGCAACCTGTAAGCTTACAAAGAAAAAACGGCAGATACAGCGGTATATTATACAGAGGCCAAACGAGCTACAGAGACAATTCCAAAAGATACATAAATATAAGTTATGATACAGAGACATAGCGTGACTAAAACCATGGTTTTTGCACGATGTCAGATCTATGAGAACAGCATATTGGAAGTTTCAGAAGTTCTGATTGAGCGCCAGCATCGATTATTGCACGTCTCTCTATAGACTCACCGTCCACTTGATCTATGTTCTATAGCCACAGTCCGAAGCGGAGAAGGCTGGGCAGTTGGACATGAAGAAGAATATGAAGAGGATATAAAGAAGAAGCAGCAGAGGTTGTTGGAGAGAAGAAAAGTAAGGAGGATTGAGAGAGACAGAATGAGCAAAAGAGAGACGAAAAAGAGAGGGAATATAAAGAGTTGGCGAAGATCTGTGCAAGACATCGATTCTCAAAGAAATAGGTTCATGCATGTCGCAACTTGGTCACTGTTCTTGAGCGTGTTTATGTGCGCGCGCCTATATGTGTATGTATGTATGTGTGTGTGTGTGTTTGTATGCGTGTAGTATTTTCTCTACAATCTACATGTAAGTGTGTATGTCAGTTTGGGTGTAAGAGTACTTGCCTGTGTATGCCTGATTCTTTGTGTGTGCGGGATTGTTTGCATAATTATGCTTGTTTGTGCGTACTAGCTTGTGTGTAGACCTTAGTGTCTATTCTTGCGCTTGCTCATGTGTGTGCCTGTTTGTGGGTGTGCTTGTCTGTGCTTATGTCTGTTTATGTCGGTGTTCCTGTTTGTGTTTGTGCATGTGTGTGTGTGTGTGTGTGTAATATGTTTTTGGATTGATCGAGAGCCGAACACGTTCCCCATTCTGTCATTGTGTATTGTCACATGTGGGTGGTGGTTCATAAAACTTGACATTGTCTGCTTCAATTTATGGTGCAGTTAACAATAGCTTCAATATGTCACTCACATCTGAATTCAAATATCTTATAAAACTGTGTTATACTCTTGTCAGTGTCCATCCCAACGGTCAGCTGTATTCAGCGTCCGATTGTTCAAGCGAATAAGTCAAAGTTCTATAGCGCCTTTACACGACAGCTATACAGCGCATTTAATCTGCTGGACAGTCATATATACACAGCATATATATATATGTGCATATGTGTATGTCTTTGCCTGTGTTTATCGATAGAATATAATGTCATATATAATTATATGCGTTGTTGCCTGCACGTATATATGGTGTGGTGAGAATTAGGGAAGCGCGATGACCGGCAGCGCTGAGTGTGCCCGGGATTTGTAAAAAGCCATGGCTGCCAGAGAATGCATGACTCGCGTTTTGATGCAGCTTCCGTCGTAAATAGAATGGCAATCTATTGAGGACGTAAAAACGCAACGACCAACGCAAGTGTGAAGTCGTCACAATGACGAAAGCGACAATCAAGACGACAGTCAATTCCTTCAACATGACACACACACATACACACCCACATCAACACACCTACACACACACACACACGCACGCACGCACGCACAGGTATGCACTCACGCAAACACACCCACACACACACACACACACACACACACACACACACACACACGGGGCTGACATCTATATTATGTGGACATTATAAATATCTATGTTGGCTTGTTCACTTCACACGCACTCCCACCATGCAATACCGTTATTAATAGCCTACTATTATTTCAATGTAATTTTCTTCTGTCTCAATGTATACCAGGTTGCGGTTTGCCAACCTGTTTTCGTTCATTAAACGATGATATTATTGTTGATAATATCGCAGTTAAACGCGAGTTTGCTCTTCGTCCTGCGAAGATGGTCATACATTGTATTGAGTCTATGCTCTGTATATAATGGTCATCGAGCAAGTCCTTAACGCACATTGATTTAATGCATGCTATCAACTGATAGCACTATTAAATAACAGAAACCGAACGCGATATCAATGGAAGAAATAAACCAACAAATATATGGCGCTCCAGTCAGTAAAGGCTATAATTATAGACTGGTATAAGCCTCAGTCGATTGCACATTGCTAAAATATGACGCACGATCACATCTTACGTAATTTATTTGATCCAGTCGCATGCGTTGGACTTAGATTATAATTATTATCTTTCACTCATGCACAAACTATCAACCGATGTTTATCTTGGTATACGACTTAAATATATACATACACACATTTATATATTATATCCTAAGGAATTAAACGAGCATTGTATACGGATGACATATATGGTTTCTGTCTTAAATATATACATACACACATTTATATAATATATCCTAAGGAATTAAACGAGCATTGTATACGGATGACATATATGGTTTTTGTCTAAAAAAATCTCCAAAAATATAGGCATAATTCACAGAATAGCCTATCTTCTTCCACTTCATATACTAAAATCATTATATTTCACACTTGTACACCCATACTTAAGTTACTGCAATCTCATTTGGACATCTACATATGACACTCACCTAACTAAGCTAAATAGACTACAGAAAAAAGCCATAAGAATTATTACTAAATCTCCCTTTAATGCTCACACTAGCCCCTTATATAATCAGTTGAACGTGCTAAAAATATCCCAAATTAAATTCATCCAAACTAGTACATTTATGTATAAATATGACAACAACCTTCTTCCACTTGCATTCTCATCCTATTTTAGACCTAACTTATATACTAAAGCCATTAGAAATAATAGAATCTACATAAGTGTCTTTGCTAAAACAAACACTAGAAAATTTTCTATTAAGTATCCAGGAGTCTCGATCGATTTAAATCCCAAATCCGTGCACACACATTAAAAAATGTAAAATGAACAACCCATTTATTCCGTGTTTTCCCCCCATTCTTTTTAAGTTGAGCAGAGGGAAGGTAACCCACTGCTGTTATTTAATTGATTCCAAAAATACTGCCATGTCTATCTGTTTTCTAATCTATTATCATTAATCATATAATAGTGAAGAATTTTTTCCTTTGGTAAATAGGCCCCAATAGCGGGATCACTCCCTTCGGGTAGCCTATTGCTCCCTACATTTCACAGTAATAACTGTACACTAAGCTATACCATCGCAATCATTTACTGCAGTTAATCACTTTGTGTACTATTATGAATGCATAATTGTTAACAGCAATCAATCGCTTTGTGTACTATTATGAATGCATAATTGTTTGTTTTATATTTTTGGGATCAATAAACAAGTTGAAGTTGAAGTTGAAGTTCTATATTTATATACGCGAATCAGATGCATGACTTTTAATTCCCGAACGCGTTCATCAGGTGCCAAAGTGTTTCAGATGGTGTATCAGATCAAATTCGGTTTCTTATGCTCAACTATAGTATATAATACTCTGTAATATAAAAGCGGACGGACAATAAACAACTTGCGATACGCGGATGATATCGTACTTGTCGCTACATCAAAAGAAGCCCTCCAACAACTAATGGACAGAGTAAATGAAACATCTAAGAAATATGGGCTGGAAATAAATAGTAAGAAAACAAAAGTGATGGTGGTGAGCAGAAATCGAGAGAGGATAGCGATCACATGTAATGGAGGAATCTTGGAGCAAGTGGAGTCGTTCCGTTACCTAGGCGTCATAGTGGATGAGAGGGGAGATGGAGGCAAGGAGATAAGAGCCAGACTGGGGATGGCGCGAACAGCCATGGGGTCTTTGACTACGCTGTGGAAGGACAGAACCATTGGAGCAGGGTTGAAGTTAAGGCTTATGGGGTCACTGGTGTGGCCGGTGGCACTGTACGGCTGTGAAACTTGGACGCTAAGGAAGGAAGACAAAAGAAGAATATCAGCGTTTGAGATGACAACATATAGAAAGATGCTGAGAGTCAGCTGGAAGGAGTTTAGGACAAACGAATCTATACTGGAAGAGCTGCAGCCGGAGCGGCGTCTGCTGGAGGTGGTGAAAGGAAGGAAGCTGAACTACTTCGGACACATGATCAGAGCAGACAAGCTGCCGGCATTCATATATCAGGGCTATCTGGACGGAAAAAGGACTCGGGGAAGGCCGAGGAGAAGATGGATGGATGACGTAGAGGAATGGACGGGGATGATGATGGTTGACTGTGTGAGAACCGCGAGGAACAGAGAGCAATGGAGGAAGATGGCGTCGTCGACTCTGATCCCCGATCCGCAGCAATGAGGATGGTCACGACGACGACGACGAATATCACAGTAAAGCGTCACGAATCGACCTACTGTTTAATCCAGCTTAATGACGTGAAAATTTTGTTCTGCATGCATTCTGTTGAGCAAGCTGCGTTGTATACATAATGCGCTATAAAATCCAAACGTGTTTGTGACAGAAATCAATACATAGATTCTGATAAATTTGCTAGCAATAGAGCTGATTCTGAATACGATTCTGTATATTCTGATACTGAGGGTAACAATAAGACCAGATATAGGTAGAACAAAAATCATATTCTGCGGAATTAGTCTGCAGTTTGCCATTCATCAGCATCTGTAGCATCCTACATTGATTTCTGACTTAAACCATGCATCAAGTTCAGCAGAATAACATTGTAGGCCTATAAGTTCGCTGCATTCAACATAATTAAATTCGTGGCGGAACTCGGAAGACGAATAACGCAATAACAAAGAATTAACCAATATGTGACTCACCACGGCAAAAGTAGGCTTTTTTCGGAAGAAATAAAAATTTATTCTATTCTCCCACAAGATTCCCCACTATGACACCTTTCAAACGACATAATATTTTTTTTTATGATGTTCTTAACTATAGTTTCTTGCATATCAATTGAAGCATGCATATATTTTTAGCAACGTCATGTATCTTCAAGCGGATGATGTGATACCGAGTTTAAAAATTCAGTCTTATGCACATTTATCTCCTGGTTATCGTAGCCACATAAATAATAGATTTGTTAGAAATCAGAGATTATCTTCCAAACATAAACAGTTCAGCCTATAAAGTGCTCTAAAGGTTCTATTCGACATAAATCTACCAAACGTGCAAATGCGCATGGCAAAATTGCTTAAGCTCACGTTTCAGCAGTAGGCCTAATCTGAGCGGCGTATATTCAAACGTAGAGATTTATCATTAGAGATAACTTAGCTGCAGATGAATAGAAAAGGTCTTTATTGGCTGAGCCATTGATTCCTAGTATATGCGGTTCGCTCCACCGGAACTAAACGTTCTCTTCGCGAATCCTTTATCAATTTATGGCAGCTCTAAATTTGTGATGCTATCGCAAGTCTCCTAGTTGCATACGTCATCAGTCCAATCAGCCGACCGAATCGTTATCGGAAGAAATCCTCTTCGGTATTATATCGAACGGAATTTGATCCACCCACCCCTTCCCATTCCTCCTCCTCTTACCCTCTTCCATTCTTCCAGCCGAGTTTTTCAATGTCTCTTCCGCCGACACAGGACGTAAGAACGCCGATGCTCTGCTACCGACCGACTGATAATAATTGTATTTATGTTGTACATAAAATTATATGTATACTCACATATGAAAGTATATATACATAATACATAATTATACAACTACATGTATACATATACAACTATACATATACAACTATGAATGCAACTACATGCATCATGCAGCATTCCTGTATTACATTTATCAATATGTATACCTGTGTACATGTATGTGCGTGTGTACGCGTGAGAGGGAGAGTCAGACCAACAGGCAGACAGACAGACAGACAGCCGAAAGTTCAGAAGACAGACAGAGACACAGACAGACAGAAGACGTGGTGTGTGTGTGTGTGAGTGAGTGAGTGAGTGAGTGAGTAAGAGAGAGAGAGAGACAGAGACAGAGACAGAGACAGAGAGACAGAGATGCTGTGTTATATACGGGATGCTGCAGCATGCATTTGCTATTCAATGCAATTGCATTCTGGGCAATTGCTGCCATACGCTAATTATTCTCATACATCATTGGAGATGAGGCCACATAAGAAAAGAGAGGACAGGACAATGGGACGAGTATCATGGAGAAGGAGGCTGGAATCGAAAGAACAGAAGAAGAAGAAGAAGAAGGAGATGAATTCGGTCTGCTGCAGTGCAATGAATGGATGAGTGAATGGATGAATGAATGGATGAATGAATGGATGAATGAATGGATGAATGAATGGATGCGGGGTTACAGCGTCTGATTACAGAAGATGACCAGCTGAGAGGATTTCTTATCTGGACGATGGGTTGGTCCATCGGTTGGTCCATTGGTCGATGTATCAGTCGGTTGCAGTCCGTCCCCCTTGGGACGACCGCTCGACGTAGACAAGCGATGAGTTCAGCGAATGTACTTAGCGATGCATGACCAACTCAGCTGATGGGTCGTTTATACGGGATGCTGCTGTTGCTGCTGCTGCTGCTGCTGTATTTAAATCTCAAGCGTTTGTGGATTGGGCTCGGCAGACGATTTAGAAAGTCTGTCCCGGCATCTGATTGCTGTCGTTCAAGTGCGGATCCTAGGGGGACAATCCGGCCATGCCCCCCCCATTTAGAAATTTCTTTAGTTTTGACCAGTTAGTTTGCTCGGAAAGTATAGATGTGGCCCCCCCCCATGAGTAGTTCCGTAGGACTTTGGCCCACCCTTCGAAAATTTCTGTATCCGCCCTTGGTGTCGTTCACAAATTGCATGTTTATGGTTTCTTGACATACAACGAGTGCTTTGAATGTTATAGTTTTGAATGCAAAATCTAAACACATTCGTTGTATAACCTTTAAAAATTCCCACTTTGAAAGATAAACGGCTGGAACTAATCAAGTAAGTTGACCCTAAGCAAGACAAGACAAGGCAAGGCAAGACGAGACGAGACAAGACGAGGCGAGTCGAGACGAAACAAGACAAGGCAATAAATAGCAAGATAAGACGGGGCAATAAATGACAAGATAAGACGAGGCAATGAATAGTAAGATAGGCTAATACAGGACAATAAATGGCAATAAAAACGACACAAAAATGGCAAGATAAAATAAGACATTAAATGGGAATGCAAGGCCGCTAAGATAAGACAGGACAAGGTTCGATGATCTTGGCACTGACGTAAAATTGATGTATTATCAATTTTTACGTTCAAAGCACTGCTCGGAATTATTATTTGAGAGGGGAGTCATAGGTCTACTTGTGAAAAGGAACTCTACGTTACCGCACAGCGCCTTTGTAAGTACTTAGGACCAATGCATGTATACTTTAGCGCTTTTCATTCATTCATTTACTTCAAGAATTTATATAGCGCCCCTTGCATTCAGAGGCGCTCCTTGTCCAACCACCTTGATACAACTTTAAAACACTGAGGAGTCAACCATAGGTAACAGGTGCATTTCAAGCTTTGTGATGTTCTATCAAGACCGATTGACCGAGTGGCCGTTATGACCCTCAAACGATATTAAGTATCTAAACCACTAAATAACTAACTAAACAACATGCAAGAACCTAGGCCTATAGGCGAATTGCAGTGAAAAAACCCAAGGCAGGTTCGGCCGATTTACTGGATTTGCGATACATATATACAATTTTCTTTTGCAATTATACTATATATATTATAGCCTATATGCACTATTTAATGTATACACTCGCACATACTCAAGCATTCAAACACACGCATGCACATGCACGCACTCACACTCACATGCACACGCAAAAACACACACATACATTCAAGAAGACACGCGCATCGCGGTCGTGTGCTCTTTCCTTGAGTGATCAGTCGACCGAATTCTGTCAATTAATTTTGAATGCGTCCTTTGAGTCGCAGAATATCGTTGGATCTGAGGACTAAAATATTGTTGTTATGACCAACGTAATTACATTATATGGTTTGTATTATTCAGTGGTAGATTTGGCAACTGTGAGTTGATGACGGTGCATTTGAACGGGTCGGATAAACCTGCAAATAATTTCATTCGATTTTTAGATCATAGCGTTGTTTTGATCGTGGGGGAGGCCAGAGGGAAATAAAGATAAAATATTTAACGCAAGCGGCCAACAAGACCAAGATCTCGTTAATTCTGCCTTTGTGTTGCGCGGTGGTGTAGTGGGTATGTTCATTGCATTGCAGCCAGAGGGTTGCAGATTCGAATCCACCTCAAACCACCGCGTAAGGACCATGGGCAAGTCGTTCACTCGCAATTGCTCACCTCTTCGGCGTGAAACTCCGATTCAGTGTCCGCGCAGTAGTCGGGAGTGCTTCTGAGTAGGAATCTTGAAGGGGCGCTGTAAAAAAGTGCACGTACATACATGCATACACGCGTAGGTTCTGGTATGCACACATGTCTGTATTTGCGCAAGTGTATTAGTTTCTGTATATATATGTGTGTGTGTGTGTGTGTGTGTGTGTGTGTGTGTGTGTATATGTGTATATATGTGTGTGTGTGTGTGTGTGTGTGTCTGTGTGTGTGTGTGTGTGTGTGTGTGTGTGTGTGTGTGTGTGTGTGTGTGTGTGTGTGTGTGTGTGTGTGTGTGTGTGTGTGTGTGTGTGTGTGTGTGTGTGTGTGTGTGTGTGTGTGAATAGTCTCCGATGATCCATTACGTCGCGGGTGTGAGGGTCATAAGGGCCCCTCTGTCATTCGGACAGTTTTGCAATGAGCTTCGACCATACATGACGCTGCTGCGTACCTATTACGAAAGCAGATTTGCAATCATTTTGTGCAAAATCTGCCAGTTCTACATCGGGTCATATTTGCACAAGGCCGTGCGGGGGGGGGTGCAGAGGACCGGACCGGATGATTAGGAGAAGTAGGAGGGGTCAGGGTCAGACGCATCAGTCGTTTGATTAAGGGTTGACGGCTGACCGGTTCGTTGATGGATTGTATGAGTGATCGCAGATCAGAAACCGTTAGACCACCATGATGGAGTCAGGTCATTGAAGGTGGCCTTTGCCGAGTCAAGGCGCGTCGCGTCCGCCATTATGAGTCAGTGTTTCGTCACTTGTCACGCGTGTAATCTGATAAATCGGCGTAAAATCGCTTTGAACGAGCGTCGGCGACTGCAGTGGCGCTTCGAAAGATGTATTCAATGAACTTTAGTCGGAATTTCACAGGACGTGACAGCATACATTAGCGAGGAAACCATTTCCTTTAAGTGAAGACAAAAGTCCAATAAATATAGTTCCATAAATTTCTGTTCGTCAACAACTTTAATCGCTCAGCAGGTTCACGCTGCCGCCTATTATTGTGTGGACGAGAGTTTTATTTATTTATCACTTTCGGTGACGTCATTCGTTTGGGTTTCCGACATTAGTGCGTCATGCTCAACATCAGTTTCTCTGGCCAATCTAGCTTCTTATTGTAGTTTTCCCCATACTAAAATCCTAATCTCCAAATTTCTAAAGCGCCACTCGAAAGTCGCCCGCTTGTTCACAAGCGCTGAAAGTCGTTGCACAAATTCACCAACGTATAATAGATCTAATACTATACGGTCTATACCGCAAATCGCAAAGGCCATGAATTGTGCACCATGCTATAGTTCACTGGATATTCTTATAAAGTGCTTCGGAAAGATGCAGATAGCAGATACTGAAGGCAAATGAGGATCTATCTGATCACTATAGTAGGCCTATATCTGCATCTCATCTGTCACATAGGCTTACCATTATTTCACCATCTATAGACTATACTATTCACCATGTATACCATTCCGTGTATTTCAATGAACGCGATAAAACAAGCGATGATGTCTTATCTTAACAGTTGTTCTATGGCTTCATCACCGCAAAAGTCAAGGCGCTAAACACGGCTTTAAAGGACGATCGACTTTTGAAAGGAACAAATTAATGAAAAGCAGCTGTTCCTTTCAATTTCAATTTTTAATCTCAGTCAAAGCAATTCATTGGACGTTTCTTCAGTCGATGCCAAAGCATTCAGAGACCGTTGACAGTTGAGTATTTATTGGTCCAATTTAGCGATATTAATGATACGCACAAAAGGCTCGTCAAATGATGGTGCCTTTATTCGTCGAAGCGATTATCATGCGCTTCCGGGAGATGTTCTTTGAAGAGGCGCTATAAAAATATATGAAATCAATTAATAGAATAATAAGCGATTATACGTTTATTAGAGAGAGAGAGAGAGAGAGAGAGAGAGAGAGAGAGAGAGAGAGAGAGAGAGAGAGAGAGAGAGAGAGAGAGAGAGAGAGAGAGAAGAGAGAGAGAGAGACAGAGACAGAGACAGAGACAGAGACAGACAGAGACAGAGACAGAGACAGAGACAGAGACAGATAGAGAGAGAGACAGACAGACAGACAGACAGACAGAGACAGAGACAGAGACAGAAAGAGATAGAGAGAGGAGGCAGAGAGAGACGGACAGAAACAGAGACAGACAGACAGACAGGCAGACAGAGAGAGAAACTTGCTGAAAATTTAAATTTGATTTAGCTTACAGGATCACGTATAACCTACTCTCTGCTGCGTTCAAATCGCTTTCGTAGTCTATGTCTGTTTGAGGTTCACCGTTCAGTCATTGCGTTCACTGCTTCGTAACAGGGTTCCAGATGGCAGACGTAAGAAGTCACAATTATCGGCTATCCCGGATGAGACAGCGCACGGATACGTCTGCTGCATGATTGTCTCAGTGTATCGCCTCTAATCTCTGTGTTCTATGAGTTTTGCTGGACGAGGACAGTATCAGTCATAACCAATCAATAGGCCAACCAGTCATGATCTGGTGATGTATAGCCACAATGAATCAATCAATCAATAGATCGACCAATCAATCAATCGATCAGTCAATCAATCAATCAATTATTCATTCAATCAATAAATCAACCAATCAATCAATCAATCATTCAATCAACCAATCAATCAATCAGTCAGTCAATCAATCAGTCAATCATTCAATCATTCAATCAATCAACCAATCAGTCAGTCAATCAATCAATCAATCAATCAATCATTCAATCAATCAACCAATCAATCAACCAATCAGTCAATCAATCAATCATTCAATCAATCAATCAACCAACCAATCAATCAATCAATCAATCAATTAATCAATCAATCGATCAGTCAATCAATCAATCAATCAAACGTCGTTCTTATTGATCCAAAAGTCTAATATTAAACGCAAAACAATGGAAAATAATCACGCAGTTATTTATCATGCCTTTCGTTTGTAATAAAAGTAATTCGATTGCAAACTCGAGTAGACTATATAAGAGGACTTAAAAGGAGACATTTAAGAGACCCAGATCCCGCTAGAAGAGACAAACTAAGACAGAGAAAAATTAAATATGTGACAGAAACGTTGATAGGATTTGTGAAGACTGAACTTCCCAGTAAAATGTTTTTCAGCAAAATGGCGTAAGATCATATAACTAGTTTAAAATTAACAATGATGTGGAGTATACATGTATAGTCATCACAGGTCGTTTTGGTAAATAGTGATGATGATGACTTAAAATCATTGACACTCTGAATTAACGGATGTCGGTGATCACGAGAGAGTATAAACCGAAATTAATAAACGGCTGCTTCGTTTTCGTTATCTCAAGATCTTAAACCGGGAGCAAGTCAGGCAAGAGGAGGAGTCAGCCGTGCGAGAAAATCTTTGCCAGCATCAGTAACAAGAGACGACAGAGATGAATGAGGTTTCAGCGGCAGAACCTGACCACGAGTTACGTTCACGCTATCCTTTATACGTCGCAAAGTGCAGGAAACAAATTGGTCAACGCTTCGCTTGCGACTTCTGGTGCCTGGGGATTCTGATGTTTTCATCTCTTCGAATGCTGCTGCAGCTGCTGAAGCTGCAGCTGCAGCTGCTACTGCTGCTGCTGCTGCTGCTGCTGCTGCTACGACTGATGAAGAAGTCGACAGACACGAACATCGTAAGGAATTCCAATTTCCTGGTGATGCGACGGACGACCTGAAGTCAGGCGAACGGTTGCATTGCAAGACGGACTGCAACAGCTCAAGTCGGCTGTTATCCGCTATAACAAACTAATTAAAATTGATTAACTACAAATTTACAGTGTGTGCCTTGTTGCCAGTTGGTGCCAGTCCAAAGCCTTAAAGAAGGAGGAGGGCGACGCTAACGATCTTTGTTGATACACAGTGTGATTAGACATAAAGAACTACTAATTTAGAATCTATTACATATTGGTAACTGGATAAAATGCCACAAAGTCGTCAAATAAAACAAGGAATCTAACCAGACGTAGAACTAGATGTAATGATGCAAAAATTTGCTAAATACACTGTGTCCGGATAAAAAGTAGCACACACAAAAGTGTCATAACTCGCTCAAAAACTTTAAGTATTTATTTGAAATTTTATACACAACAACAGTGACCACATTTACACGAGATCCTAAAGCCGTTTGGAAACTTTTGCGAATTTGTCAAACTTATGAGCGTCTGCGATGGAACACTTTGTCAGAAGGATCCGATGGGTCATTTCCATTACAAGGCCATCCAAGAAGTTAAGAGAAGTAGGAAAAAAGAATAGGATGAGATTCGAGATGCGCTTCGCTGAGAAGAGTGATCACAGTCAGTCGTGTTGCCGACAGTTCCGATACAGGAAGGACAGATGTGACGCTGATATAAGCGCCGCAGGTGTCTCATCGTATTCGTCACGTTAATCTAGCCGACTCAAAGATGCAGAAGGCAAGATAATAATTGATAGCTTGATGAGTGGCGAACCACAACAGCAAGGGAGTTGCCTACAAAAAGTCAGGCATCAGTAGAAGAACACTCTCTGATCTGTGACGTAGCTACTGATCAGTATTAGTCAGTAAGCATTGTTCACAAGGGAATTAGGCTTTCTCCTTCCGAACTGTGGTTACTTGCAGCTGCCTATAGTCAGAAAACCCAAACTAGAGTGTAAGACGAAGCACTTGCATTATTGAAGCATCGAAAATAACTGGATGACCAAGGTCCAGTCGAAATAAATAGTTAATTAAAGGAACGATTTGGCTTATATGGCAAAACCTACCTGTGAATTCAGAACAGTAAAATAGGAGCGTCCGCATTAAAAGATTATGTCTAAATCATGTATTATGTGAAAGATTATGTCTAAATCATGTATTATGTGAAAGTTTATGGCTAAATCATGTATTATGTAAAAGATTATGGCTAAATCATGTATTATGTAAAAGATTATGGCTAAATCATGCATTATGTAAAGACTTGCAGAGTATTATAGAGCGCTTTAGCGATGTATAGAATTTTACGACATGCAGCGATTGGAGTATAGGCCTAGCATTGAGCAGAAATCTCTTCAAATCAGACATACAGAGATTCAATTCAATTCAATTCGCTTTTATTGCAACCAGAAACCAGAAAATCAGATGACATCAAAAGCAGAAAATATACAAGCACTGGCTGCAGAGGGACCCTAAAGGGATGGACATCCCGCTGGGGAGGGTCACCCAAGTAAAATGAATACGGATATCGCATATTCTGTCTCCGACAGAGAGATAGAGACATACAGATAGACAGTGCCTAAAGTATAAAAGAATAAGTGCCTGGACGCCCCTTGCCTCTCCAAAAGAAGTGCCTGGACGCCCCTTACCTTACCAGTCTGTGCTAATCAATAAGTGGCTGGCGTTCAGATTTTAAGACAAGCGCATGGACGCAGTCCATAACCGTCCAGGCACACTTTAAGCCCTGCAGATAGACAGACAAATGCAGAGATAGAAAGAGCGAGGCAGCGAGACATTTATGACAGTATATTTCTTTCAGTAGTTTTTCTATTATTAATTGTCTGATAATATAATGTTCCGTTCTTCATGTAATTCGTTTCTTCAGTTATATTAGTTCTTTAAGAACTCATCAGCGACATGTCACATGTCGTCGTCGTGTAGTTTGTCGTCGTGTAGTTTGTCGGAAGCCGAGCACCTGCCATAGCCATGCATGCCAGCTGCAGCAGACCGTCGCAGTGTTAAGACAAGATGAAGAACCCGGATGCTGTCGATGAGTCGTCAGGCGACAGTTTCCTGCACTAAATAAGAGGAAGCAAGACAGGAGAGAGCTGGAGAGAGGGGGATGACAAAGACAAAGAGAGAGACAGAGATAGACAGCAATACAGACAGATAGAGAGGCAGGTAATAAACAGAGGCAGAAAGAGAAAGAGAGAGAGAGAGACAGCGTGAGAGAGACAGACAGACAGAGACGCAGAGACGCAGAGAATAAACAGAGACAGAAATACAGAGAGACAGAGTGAGAGAGACAGAGACAGATACAAAGACAGGCAGACAGAAAAAAGAGAGAAGGCGAGAAAGAGAAATAGAGAGTCTTCCTGTTTTGAGCATCAGAGCCAGGCTGTGATTCTTCCGCCTCGTGGTTATATCCGGGGCATACATAAGTGATCATCTCTGTTCCTGGCTGAAATTACTGGCTATTGAGGAAGTCGGACGGAGTTCAAAACCTCGGTAATTGCAGCGCATATGAGAACTGCAGAGATAAATTGTCTCCTTAAATAACGTGGCTCCTTATAGTGCATCTGCAACTCTACGTCCCATGATATCCTTTCGCTATACTTCTGAGTCTAATTTAGCCTTTCTTCTACTATAGCGCTGTTCCTAGTAAGGCTATACCGAATGGGTGATTATCACCATTCGGTCAAATACGAATAATTGGACCAACTACTCGACCGAATACGACTACGAATAGTGTACAAAATAGGTCTACGACAAGATTAAAAAATTCAAATGTAAAGCAAAGTAAGACTGTTAAAGTCCAGCAAATTTAATGCACAAATTAAAGCTATACAAATAACTACACGTGATTTTTGCCTCCCTCTGCCAGTCTGTGTACAGACATGCGCACTCGCTAGAGCAGCCGCATATGCAGACACATATGTCACGTGATCACTATTCGTAGTAGGTCTGACCGCTACTATTCGGCTGAATACCAAATAGCTATTTGATCCACTACTAGGCATCGAAGCGAATACGATGTGAATGTTCGTTACAGCCCTTGTTCTTACAGGATGTATCAAAACGTTTTACCAGCATCCGAGAGCTACTTCAGTGCACGATAGCTTTATTAAAGATATTACCACCTGTAGGCTACAAAGTGCCATAATAATAGCGCGAAATCACTATAGATCTATTGTTAGCGGGTGTTTAATTGTTTTTGCATGCAAATGAAAGAACAAAACTCTCACCGGTTGCCATTCGAAGGTAAACAGTTGCATTAAACCATTTACGTCTTATCGTATAATTATTCTACGTTGTTTTTTTCCATACTATAGGCTATAACTTCGGAGCATCCAACAACACACAGTTCAGGTCAAGGCGGAGGAAGAGGCGATGGGATGGGATACTCTGAATGGGATGCTACGTCTGCTAATTAATTAGAGCACATGCTGGGAATGACCTTTCTAGATCTATCAATAACAATGTCGGTATTATTCAAACGCTCTCCATCAGCACAGCCGTGCAAAAAACACTTTCAGTGGCGCAATCTCTAACAGCCAGCCCCCAATGTCAACAGATGATTTGGGAGCGATTAGCCGAACGGCCAGCGAAGGGAGGCCGCGGCGTCTGTTGATGGTAGTCTGACCTCATTGGTGACCGTCCGGTGACCCAATTGACCGCCTCTAAATATAATACCCCTCCAGGTTAATCCACATCATCCGTGGAGGTTTGCATGCAGCCAGATAACATCGTCTGTCGACATTTACTTTGCAGTATCAAAATGCCAAACAGTAATCATAATATACATGGAATGTGTTTTCTAATATCACTGGTCTTTGATATGAAAATTGAAAATCGAACAAAGGGTTGAACATGGTTCCGGACATGTCCTCTTGATCTCGTTATCTATGGACAGAGCAGTAAATTTCGGACATGCCGACACCAATTCCACCGACTGTATAAACAGTTCGACTTGCCGACTACAGTTTCGCCGGTCGACCAACCTACAAGCCCCTTGAACATCGACTTTTCGAGACCGACCGATGGTCCGTCCGTTCGTCAATCGCTCCCTTCGTCTATCCCCCCTCTGTTCCCCGGATGTGGGTTGTGAGCAGTGAACACGTGTACGGTTTGTTTCCTTGGACGTCTAAGCTCTCAGCTAATCTCCGAAATCGGACATCAAAGCTGAGTCGAGTCGACGACTACGACGACGACGACTAACTATGATGTATTTCTGCGTTGCTTGACTCCAACATCGGTGATAAAAATTCAGCCAGCGCTAGACTATAACTATCAATCGGTCCTCTGCGTGCTTCCGTGCGTATAGGGTACGTGTGATGGAAGTTGCGCCGCGGGGGTGAACGGGGAGAGCTAAGAAAAGGGTGACCGCGGCTTCTGTTGACGATGTGACAGGCTATAGACTATGCAAGGCAAAACTATGGACGAAGGAGAAAATAGTTCCAAAAATAGGTTTATCGTGAGTCGTTCACGTGACTGGAAAGCAGAAACTTCTTACTAAAAATAAAACTGTTTCGTGATGTAAAACTGTGCTTTACTGCCGCCGCCTCCTCGTTCGTAAAATCGCATTGTTTTCTTGGTTTTTCCTCTTCATCAGCACACTTGTGTTGCGTATGAAATTTGCTGTCATTGTGACGGCATACTTAATATTCGCCTCAACATGTTTTGGCAAAAGAGGCGACGCCTAGAACGCCTACGTCCTGCAAGAAACAATCTAAAATCACACATGGGACGCATAGTAAGCTGCCGAATCCTACGTAATATTGGAGAGGGGAAAAGAGAATTATCTCCACACTGACCTCGCGTGTCGGATTGGCGTGATTTCATGCAGCTGGTGCTGGAGTCTGTGGGTTAGGAAACAGAGAAATTAAGAGACAGTATGAATCTCCATCAATCTATCTATTCGCTAAGAAAGAACACATGCAAGAACAAAAAAAAGGTACAAGAAAAGAGCCCGTAAATGGACAACGCACGACGAACTTTAAACAGATTCAAACACTAAACTATATAGAGACACATAAGTAAGCCTATAGGCCTAAACATGTAGAACTCGCTGAAGGATTGTGACAGGGGTTGAGAGGTCGGCAGTAAGAGATAGAAATGAAATTAGCATTTGAGCGACAGAGTGATATAATGTAAGAATCTCCTATTTATGCATAACATAAGCCAAGAATACCAATTAAATTTATCTGGGCTACATCATGTCAGGAGTCCGCAAGAGTCATCATGCTCTCTGGTTGGCATCGGAATATATACTCAGCTCAGTCGAAATGAGAGATACAAAGATAGGAACAGAATGTGACACACAGAAAGAGGAATAGTGAGAGAATTGGAGACATGCTATAAAGAGAAATCGGCAAGAATGACATGCTGAGAAAGAGCGTGACAGAGATAAAGAGAAAGAAAGGACGAAAGATATAGAATTATAGATAATAGGTAGGTAGAGAGATATATGTATGCAGATAGGCTAAGTATAGGCCGATGTATAAAAAGTTCTACATCTATATTATAATTCCGAAACACTTTCCATATGTTTGTTTATTTGTTTGTACGCTTTTGACTCTCCCCTGCAGAATAGGCTCGGAAATTAAACAGCGTCGGTTTAAACAAAAATTTGCAATCGATTCTTACCCAAATTATAAGGTCAGCGCAACTATTTTCAGGTTTTAATTCAGTTTAAAACAAAAGTTATTAGCGTTTTAAGACAGATTTCATCCGTAATTTTCGCGCTAGCGCTTTAGTCAAGAATCTACACCGCATGACGTCATACCCGCCCAGTAATAATTTCCGTAGCGCCCCGCAGGGGTGGGTCAAGTTTGGCTTTTTGGGGAAGCTAGGTGGGGTGGAGGGTTGGCGAAAACCCGAAATTTAGCAGTCAACGATGGATACCAGAGTGCAGTAGTGTTTAAAACCCTAAATTTCACTTTAGAACTCGAGTTATTAGCGTTTTAAGACAGAAGCGTTTTAAGACAGATTTCATCGCTCACGCTTTGGTAAGCAGTATCGAGCTTTAGTAAAGGAGTCTACAGCCCGAATGACGTCATGCAAGCCCAGTAATAATTTCCGTAGCGCCCCGCAGGGGCGGGTTACGTTTGGCTTTTTGAGTAAGGGAGGGTGGGGTAGAGGGTTGGCGAAAACCCTAAATTTAGCGGTCAACGTTGGGTACCACAGTGGAGTAGTGTTTAAAACCCTAAATTTCCCGAGCAACGCCGGGTTACACATCTAGTAGGCCTACATGTATATAACATATCATTCTCTATCTGTCCTTCTATTCCTCAATTCTTCAATCTATCCATCCAGCCATCCATCTATCCGTCCGACCTTCCGCCCATCCAACCTTCGATCAAATTATTTATCTATCTTCATATAACATATGCAAATATAGGTCATATATATAATATATACAAACAGAGAGAGAGAGAGAGAGAGAGAGAGAGAGAGAGAGAGAGAGAGAGAGAGAGAGAGAGAGAGAGAGAAGGTGTGTTTGTGTGTGTGTGCGTTGGTCAATAGTTTATTTCCAACTGATCTTTTAGCACACACGTAGATCTATCCCTCAATCGATGGTCACCACTTCAGGTAATGATATCGTCGTTATATATATATATATATATATATATATTCACGCTGCATTGGATAGCCTATTAGCCATGGTCGTAGATGGATTGTAAAAAACGACAGTAAAATAATAACAAGATTGTTTTGATGATCAAGTTTAAATATTTATTGAGGGTGGCAAGAAGCAAGCGTATGGCTTCACACAGAGGCGCTCCCGACCATGGGCGTAACTTTCCACGGAAAAGTGGTGGTGACTATTCTTCTGCTCACAACGTCTCCCTTCCTTCCTTCTTTCCCTCGGATACCTCTACCCTTTCCCCATTTACGACTTTAGTATAAAATCTGGCGAGAACTTTCCCTCCCTTTCTTCTTCATTCTCAGTCTTTCCCCTTTTGTCTCTCTCGCTGGTGCGCTCCACGATCTTTCCGTGTAGTCACGGACTCACGGCTTACTAAATCAATGCTTAAAACACATAGCTCTTTTTCAAATTTTATCAAGATTATTCCTCTTCTAGTCGTTTGTGTCGATCGCCACTCCAATTATATCGCAAAGTAGTGTGCTTAGTTGTACATTACATTGCGCCAATTCAGCTGGTAGCTTGGAAAATGACGGATAAGATTGTTCAAATAATTTCAACGGCGCTCCTCTAGGACTAAACGCAGGACTTTATTTATCAGTTTTATTTATTTAAAATTAGATGTCCCCTGTAAAACCGAATGCAGCATCGGGTCCTAAGCTGAACTGATTTTAGCCGATCTGTCTTCTCATTCTCTAAAAGCGTGCTTTTCCCGTCTTTGTAGGCCTATTAAGTAGGCCCATGAATATATTTTATATTACGTCTGACCGGCCATTCTTAATAGGATGATAATAATATTATAGGTCTATTATTGTACGTCACATTCCTCCTAATCCGTCCATGCTCCAACTACGGAAACAGTTTGCTGTCAGCTACCAACTCTAAATAATTTATGTTGTGGTCTTCAGCTGAATCAAGCCCAAAGAGTATAAGGTCCCAGTATCTATTCATTCACGCAATTAAATCATCCAAGAGACAGTCGTGACCGTCTAGCTTGCTCTCTCTTCCGTAAAGTCTGAGTAAACTTTTGCCGGCTTAAGATACGGAAGTTCCACCTGTGCTATCGTGATAATAATAATGACTCCCAATGGTTTTGTGAGCCACTGCCTCGGAGTCATAAGAATTGTGGGAGAGAATTACTTCACGTTCCACCCCCCAAGTTAAAGTGGAAAGAGCATTTCTAGGATTTACGAACACGATTTTGGACAGCGAACACACACTATGGAGACCTCTATTAGCATTGGAGCCATTAGGATGTTAATCATGAATGTTTTTTAGACAACCAAATGCTTTCATATCAAAAGAAATATTTATTTGCCGGACCAAAAAGTGGTGGTGACTGTCACCACCACTTTTAAAAGTGGTGGTGACTGGACACCACCGTCACAATAGAAAGTTACGCCTATGCTCCCGACAACAGCGCGGACACTGCATCGGAGTTTCACGCCGAAGCGCTGAGAAATTGAGAGTGAAGGACTTGCCCAAGGTCCCTACGCGGCGACTTGAGGTGGATTCGGACCTGCAACCCTTCGGTTGCAAGGCAGCGAACATACCCACTATACCTCCGCGCCGCACGGGCGTTTGCATCGATCCCATGTACATTATACCGACGTGAAAAAATCACACCCCTCATCTTTATAGGCGCATTACTAAAGATGTTTTTTCATTACTATTGTTTCTCTCTATATATTTATTGCTCATTGCTTCGGCGTGAAACTCCGATGCAGTGTAGGCCTATACTCATGTGCGGTGTGTCTCTTGTTTTTTTTTAATTAAACGAATTATATCGATTGAAGTCATGACATAACTGCTATGGCGTCAAAGAAGTTCTTAGATTATTGAACAGCTAATAGCAGAGGCCATAGCTCATGACGCCAAGTAACCAATTCGTTGTCTTACCACGGGCTATAAATCTAAAAGAAGGAAAAACTTGCACCGAAAGTAATCATGGGAACGAAGTGGTAGTGCTTTTATATCTCGTATATAACTGCATATAGTCAAATGATCTTCTCGCTTGCACTTGGGATAAGGGAATCTTCTCGATCGTGGTCGTTTGATCTGTTACCAACAGCATACGGTCTGTTTGCTGGTGCACTGTTTTTACAGCAGGGTCGAAGCCTGCATGGCAATTTAGCGTGAATTATTACCATAATTCACTGGCCAACAAATTTTAACTTTTTTCTTGCTACTGGAGAAACTTCAGCTCTTTCTTATAGAATTTGGCCTGCTGAATTCAGTGGTGTTTTTGGTTTTCTTGTAGCACGTCAGGTTTTTGAGAAAACTGAAATATTTAGTTTTGGCATATATTTGCAATGCACACCTTTTTTTTATTGTAATTGTAATAATTGACATTTTGAAACAATTGAATTTTTTTAAAAACTGTCACTGATTTATGTTTGTATTAGTGTCAAGAGAGTCTCTGACCAATGTAGGCCCTATTTACTGTTATTTACTGCTATGAAACCAATTCCAGATGATTTGGAGAATCCTGCACCGATTCCTACTTCCACATCCGCTTTGGAAAGTGCGCATTGCAAATATATGCCAAAACTTAATATTTCGGTTTTCTCACAAACCTGACGTGCTACAAGAAAACCAAAAACACTACTGAATTCAGCAGGTCAAATTCTATAAGAAACAGCTGAAGTTTCTCCAGTAGCACGAAAAATGTTAACTTTTTTGAATAATTATAATTATTCAATTAATTACAATTACGAAAACATGAACAGCCTATAACTAAAAATCTAGACGTGATGGACAAAAACGGATTTCGGATTTGGAATCAGCACACCAAATTTAGTAAGGAACAGTTCAAGGAATCTCAGTAGCAAAATGCTTGTTGACCAGTGAATAATATGCCTTTCTATTCAATTTGAAAAAGTCTTCGTTTCAACCACAGAGTGTTGATCGATTACGTGAACTTGGCAGTTGACCGTAAGTACAAGTTGAAAGTCTTCGTCACGTTGCCTAATTAATTGTGCGATTTGCAAGATGAATTACGACGAATTCTTATTCTCTATGGAGAAATCAATCATAGACAGTAATTAAATATTGACGCTGAAGAAGATTCTTGAACAAAGCAGTCGTTGAAAAGATTCCCAGACTATAGACTCAATAGCAGCACGGACAGTGGATGTGGGCGAACAACGTTTGGTCCCTGTTCCCATATCGTGTTAGAATTTCATTTCGAAATCAAAGGAATCCTGCGATTAATCATCTGACTAGAAGTCAGCAGTGCAGCTGCATATGACACGACGACGTGTGAGCTTTTCGTCAATGACTGATGCGCTCGGCGACAAAAGCAGGCAGGTGTATTAGACCAACGTTGCTGAACCAGAGCCGGATTTTAGCCTGGGCTACATGGGCGCCCCCCCAGGGCCCCACAACTTATTTATAGGGCACCAAGAATGCTGCAACGCAAGTTTTTGCGCCTCGGCGCTGAACTTCATCCGCCTGCGCGCGCTGTAATAGAAAAGAGATTCTAAGAAAGTGATTAAATCTGTGTTGTTGGCTTCTAAATGATCACAGCAGGCTATTAAATTATGACAATTTTGAAAATGAGAATAAAATCATTCGCTGCGCTAAAATAAACACGCCATATTGGGCACCAATGGGTCGTCACTAGTCATCATCAGAAAATTCGGCACAGCAGAGAGCGAGGGATGACAATGAAGACGAAATGGTGCTCAAAAGAAGATGGTCGCGAACAGGAGAAAATAGTTATCAAGACATGGCATTCAGCAGCGCATGATACTGAACAATTAGATGATACTGAACAACTAGATGCTACTGAACAATAGATGATACTGAACAATAGACAGTTTCATTTGGCAGTTCTGGAGTAGGGAGCGCCTCTGAGTAGTCCCTTGAAGAGGCGCTATAAAAATTAATTTGATCTATATGAATGGATCTAACGAGCGATCATCGGTTTATTGTCTATGAGGATATTATGATAACGGAAGTCATTAGATTAGATTAGGTTAGATTAGATTAGATATTGTTTCAACTGCATTGCTATAGATTCCTATGGACTGCAGTGCGTATTCAGTTACGGTGACGATGTGAGGAGTTGCAACTTACAAGGTCGTCTGTGATCTTACATGTATAACAGATGCAATGGCGCCTCGTTATCTGAATCGAAACATCATCACAATCAGACGACTGCAGCAGACGCCAGACTCGGTCGAACATATTAAGCTATGAACTTGTTTTCGTCTGACGGTTGTTGGGTCATCCAGGAAACACCCATCTCTCACATCTGACACACGAAGCGCATCCACCGTCTAACTCCTCTTCCCACTGCCCTCCAACTCCACCCACCTAAACCTTCCCACTACATCCACCCCTTTCACATGCCATGGTTTCACCGAGAACGCATGCAGCTGACGAGATGTTCTCCACATAACCAGATAGCTTCAAAGTACACCAATTTGTGTGTTTGTGTGTTTTCATTCGCACGTGCATGGATAGGTGAACCTCGTGTATAATTAGATGGCTATAATAAGCCTATTATATAGCGCACATGTATAGACCAAAATCTTCCTCTTCTTATTCTTCTTCGTCATCTTCTTCTTCACATTTTTCATCTTCACATTCTTTCGTCTTTTTCGCATTCTTCTTTTTCACATTCGTCTTTTTCGCATTCGTCTTTTTCGCATTTTCCTTTTTGCATTCTTTCTTTCGCATTCTTCTTTTTCTATCTCTTCTTTTCTTTTCCTTTTTCTTTTTCTTCCTCCCCATCTTCTTCATATTTTCTCCTTTTCTCCTTTTCTTCTTGTTCTTCTTGTTCTTTGTGTTCTTCTTGCTCTTCTTCTTCTTCCTCTTTGTCCTCTTGTTGTTGTTGCTGTTTTTGTTCTCCTTCTTTCTTCGTCTTCTTCCTCTTCTATTAGATGAAGATGTCTTCATTTTCTTCTGTCTCTTATTGTCTCCTATATATACGGCAGTTCTCATAATTCATTCATTGCGATTATGGACATGTATCTTTCAAACGATCCATCTCGTCTTCTCTGGCTCTGTTTTGCCATGATGCATGCATCACGTGACTATAAAGTGCTCTGGCCTCGGGTCACCCGTTAGTTGAATGCTCACACGAAATCAGTTTTTTCTAATCCTGTCTGTCATTGTCTCCATCTGCATAATTCAACTTTTTTTCTTCTTTGCAAATCCATCCATGGTCTGGTTGTAGGCCTGCACAGTATAGTATTAGTCCCCTTCGCCAACTCCTTTTCGCCATTACTAATTATGACCTCCAGTCGTAAATAAGAGCAACAATATAATACTCACGCTGTGTGTGCGACGTGTGTATGAATACGGACGTTAATACTAAAATGCAGACCTGCATCTAAACGTCTTGCGTTTTTATGCAGATTTAGTTACTCCAATTTAAAAATTACATAATTATATGCATAATTGTATGTTTATATGTTCTATAGCCTATATGTGTGTATACATGCATGTATATAATTATATGATATTATATGTAGGACCTACATGTATATATTTAAATATAGGCTATAAGCTATATAGATCTATGCTCTAATCACGTCAATGGTTGAATACACCCAAGTAGAACGAACATATTATGCAGATATACAAAAATATCCAATTCCATGGCCTAAGTATGTTTATTACTGTGATCTTCTATAGCACGACCAGAGTTTTTCAAGCGTATGAAGTAAGATCACACTAAACCACGAGAGCAAAATGGAGACGAATTATCAAAGGCTATAATAGCCGCTAAGTGTGAGAGAAACAGGGCTATAAATCACAACCAAATTACGGCAATTTTTGAGCTGAAAAGAGTAATTTATCAGAGGAGCACAAAGCTCAACATCCAGCGTATACACTATACAGGGATGTCCTGCATTCATTAGCCGCCTTTCGATCATAGAGGCGGGATGCTTTGGCTTTATTGTCTGTTAAGGCTTATAAGCACAGCTATAGGACAACAGTAAAGCAACGGACCTATGGAAGTAAATATCAGATATTACCCTAGGTCTAGTTGCACCTTTCGACATGACATTTTCTTAAATTATTAGCCGCAATATTTTATCTCGAACTTCAAAATTGTGAAGAGAAGGGAGCTTCTGTCGCTAAACGATATATAAACACTTTCCCGTATGAACCTATCGGGGGCGGATCCAGAGGGAATCCGGCCACACCCCCATCCGAAATGTGCTTAGGACGGGCTCCATCAGGTTTCAACAAGCTTTCGATTAATGCAGCGATTCAAACACATTAACAGTAGGCCTTCCTTCTGTAACTAGACATTGACTTAAACTGTCACTGTTTTCATTAACACTATAGACGGAAGTGGCGATGAAAAGACATAATAGAACAGAGCTGAGTCAGCTTCTCGATGTCAAGTTTCCCAAACACATCAGGCAGTGAAATGAAACTTATTAGAACCCGTATATAGAGGATACATTTACACGCCACACGTCAGCTGTTGCTGACATTGAGTAGCGATAGGATTCGTCGTATTTTTAGCACGCGGCCAAAGACTGTTGCACTTGAAAATGTATTCTGTTTATACCGAATCATCGGCCGAACCTGTCGGATATTGTACTTCCGCGTCTGATTGATTGCTTGCATAACTTCTCTAGGGTAATAGGCAATAAAATAATTTCCCATTGAAAGTTGCAAAACAGCAGGAATATTATGTTTGCAGGCCTACTTTCTAGTCTCCGACCGCGTTATATTTTACGCTTGTCATCAAAATCAACAACATAGCAGCAATTCGGTCTAAGTAGGCCGTGGATTATAGGCTACATGTACCCGGTACGAGATAACAATTAGTGTCACATAGATAGATCTATGCGTTATGGAACCGGTTTATCGCCGACCGTACGCCATTATCAAATAGGCCTACTGCCCGCGACATCCGGGTTGTTCGCTTTTAGGTGCAATGCCATGATCAGAAGTGTGATAATAATGATAATAATAATAATAATTAATATTATTATAATAATGATATTTATAATAATTTATTTTATCGAAAATTCCAGTTGACAGAACGCAGCCGGTTACAGTGAAGTCATGCAATTTTTTAAAATTTTATTGCTCCCAAGCAATCGAACACAAGACAATTATTAAATAGCTGAAAACAACAAACGTAATAAAGAAAACGGATCAGTTATAAAGGCATTGCATGGAAACAATAGAAACAATGGGTACCTCTGAAGAGAAAAAATTCCGCTAGGTAGGGCCCTAAGTGCAAGATGTAAGATGCTGGGAGATAAATCGTAATCGTAATCGTAACCTCGAAACTTCTACAGCGCCCACAAAAGCCAAGTCGCGGGAACCAGCTTATTCACAGACGCTCAATCAAAGCAAAATCGATAGGCAGCGGGTCAAGTCCGGAGAGTCAGGCAGGCAGATAGATGGACGGCTAAGGTGGGTGATGTTTAGAATTGAAATGACGAGGGATGTAATGAGAAGAGGAGGAATCAGGATAGGATTTGTGAAAGAGCAATGTTTTCAGTTTTGAGTGAAAGACCTGTGGGGAGATAGCGAGAGGTGGAGTTTTGGTGAGTTCGTATGATGGGTCGGAAGTTTGCCGAAGTGCTGGCAGAAGTTTGTTCCAGAGAGGTGGAACGGCAATGGCTATGGAGCGGTTTGCAAATTTCAGTGACCAACGATTCAGTGATAAACGATTGGTTGTCGGAAGAACAGTATAAACAGTGTGGTAAAAAAGTGAAGCAATTCGCAAGAGCACAAATCCCAAATCTTAACTAGACCTACTAACAGAGCAGACGGCCTGCAATGCAACACAATACAATACAGGACAAAGTTTGTGTGTTTCAAATCCTGGAAATTATTTACCGTCACTGCATGCATTACCAGACTCGACTTTAAGTATAAATTGTTCGAATCTGCAGAAGATTCACATTAAAGTCACATTAAATTGATTGTGCTTATACTAGACACTATAGCTTATGGGTGAAACTGATGACATCTTTGTTCTCCATGATTGGTCTTGTTGCTTGAAACAATTCCATCAAAAATAATTGACGACAAGAGTAGCTAAAAAATCGAATCAATTCTGCTGCAGGGAATGTCAGATATCGTATTGCAGACTAAAGAGTTTTATCAGTAAGGCCAATTTTTCCGCGAGAGTGATCCTACAATCGCTGATTTGTCTATATTATCAATCCGAGAGTCCAAGGTTTTATGAAGCAGCTAGCATAGCAATTCATTATAGTCACATTATCTACATGCAAATATATTAGTCTTCGTATATGAAGAATTGCCATTGTGCTAATTAGTCAGACTGTTGTTAATTGTAAACGGATTTCTGTGCGTATTATAAGCGCTGCATGTTCATTCATTAATTACTTCCTTCCTTCTTTCATTCATTCATTCATTCATTCATTCCTTCATTCATTCATCGATTTATTCATTCATTCACTCATTCTATGGAATTACATATGGCTAACAGAACGCATGCTACATGCACGCGCGCAAATGTCTTCGAATAAATAAGTATGCGACTAGACCTGTGTAGTGATTCTTAGCAGGTGTTCGTGAACATGTATACGAGTGATGTACACTGTACACCATATATTATAGAGTGTGCGTGCATTCGAGGAATTACGTGTTTGCGTGTTGACGACGAGACGCTCCATCGTCTGACGGCGCAAGACCCTCCTGCATCCTGAGCGCTTCAATATAAACCGAGCAACAATGGCCACAATGTCCATTGTCCGTTTATACAATATTATACATGCGAGTGTAGATCCGTGCAAGGACGGCGGCGCCAAACAACAAAAACCGTCTGCAGCTGCAGAGTATGGTCCACGACCTGCGTCCATTTGTCTGCCACTCAGCCTGCAGCGCCTAAGGTCAATGCAAGAAGCATTTCTCTCAAGACTTCATTAGCAACGTCGTCGCTGTTAGACACACCTGCAGATGCAGTATTATTATACACGTCAGTGTCTGATGCAGATATCTGCCACTGACTTGTAAGTACAATGTAGGGCCTATAGCGGACAGCCAACTCTATATTTAAGCTCAAAACACGAAAATAGACAAAACGCTGATCACGAATTGCAAGGTCGTATATATATATATATATATATATATATATATATATATATCCTCTACTATATATATATATATATAGTAGAGGATTTTTCGGGGTTTGTTTACTCGATCTTGAGAAAGCTGACAAGTAACCGAATCAACTTACTAAAGCATCTTTTTTCAATCATCATCATGATTAGATCGTCATCGTCGTCGTGATAAGATCATCATCATGATTAGATCATCGTCATGATTAGATCATCGTCATGATTAGATCATCGTCATGATTAGATCACCGTCGTGATTATATCACCGCCATGATTAGATCATCGTCATGATTAGATCATCGTCGTGATTAGATCATCGTCGTGATTAGATCATCATCATGATTAGATCATCGTCATGATTAGATCATCGTCATGATTCGATCATCATCATCATGATTAGATCATCGTCATGATTAGATTATCATCATGATTAGATCATCGTCGTGATCTGATCCATTGCAGAATTTCACATAATTTATATAGAAACGAGAGCTTCAAACTTAAATCCCCCTTAATTAATTAGTTCTTACTTCGTGTGTTAGTAAATGCATTAATTCTTTGTACATTTCTCCATTTTTGTACAACCCCCAACAAACACCGCCCGGATCACGTACCTCATGAAGCAAATGGCATAGATTTATACATAACATGTCCCGCGCATGCGCGTGTGTAGATGCACAGTGTCACACATATTTTGCTGGTCCACGTATTGTACTGAATTCAGTATAGTCACAGGAACGCAATGATATCATTTATCATTTGTGAAGTGCATTTGAAATGCAGTAAATCGCTGAAAAAGCCTACCTATACACAATGATATTTACGGCACGTACATGCAAGCATGTATGCACTCACGTATAGACACGTGCAAAATTTCTATTATAGCCATGTATATTGCATATATAGGCCTTACATGTGCAGGAATGCTGCAATTTCTACAGCGTACAAGAGAAGCTTTCACCCTCACTGGCTAAGTTCAACTTAGTTGCTTTATAGCTAGACACCCTCCTATCTGGCAACGTTATTCTAGTGTCACTGGCCGAACTCAGGACATTGCATGCATTGGCTGTATCCCATGCAGCAATATCTCTCTCTGTGTCTTTTGCCTTTGTATATCTGTCTTTCTGTCTCTTTCGTTCTCTCTCGCTCTAGGCCATATGATTTACAGTTCCGGACGACAGTGAGCGAATTACATGTAGCCACTTTCCGTTGATCCGATTGAATCAAAAGATTTCACCTTCGTTGAGGTTCTCAAGGTCAGAATCGGTTCCATCGGCTGTGATGGAATTGGCAAGATGAGATCCAGATCCTAAATCAGGAAGAGAAGGACGAGGACGAGGAGGCGGAGGAGGAACAGGAGGAGGAGGAAGAAGAAGAGGAGGAACAGGAGGAGGAGGAAGAAGAAGAAGAGGAAGAGGAGGAGGAGGAAGAAGAAGAGGAGGAACAGGAGGAGGAGGAAGAAGAAGAGGAGGAACAGGAGGAGGAGGAAGAAGAAGAAGAGGAAGAGGAGGAGGAGGAAGAAGAAGAGGAGGAACAGGAGGAGGAGGAAGAAGAAGAAGAGGAAGAGGAGGAGGAGGAGGAAGAGGAAGAAGAGGAGGAGGAAGAGGCGGAGGAGGAGGAGGTGTAGGCGGTTGTTGGATTAGATGGAACGCGACCAGATTAGACAATATACACGACGTCTAATAAGAAAGAAATGTACTTTGACGACACTGTGCATAGCCAAACAAAGAGGGACATAGCCACAGGCAGACACAGAGAGACAGAGTCACAGGCACACACACAGGGACAGAGCCACATCCATAGACACAAGGAGAGACAGAGCCACAGGCAGACACAAAGAGGAGACAGAGCCACAGGCACACACACACGCACACAGATACAGAGCCACATCCATAGACACAAGGAGAGACAGAGCCACAGGCAGACACAAAGAGGAGACAGAGCCACAGGCACACACACACACACACACAGATACAGAGCCACAGCCATAGACACAAGGAGAGACAGAGTCACAGACAGACACAAAGAGGAGACAGAGCCAAAGACTGACGCAAAGGGAGACAGAGCCACAGGCACACACACACACACACACACACACACAGATACAGAGCCACAGCCATAGACACAAGGAGAGACAGAGTCACAGACAGACACAAGGAGAGACAGAGTCACAGACAGACACAAAGGGAGACAGAGCCACATCCATAGACACAAGGAGAGACAGAGTCGTGCACAGACAGACAGAAAGAGAAGACAGAGCCAAAGACTGACACAAAGGGAGACAGAGCCACAGGCATACACACACACACACACACACACACACACACACACACACACACACAGAGACAGAGCTATAGGCAGACGCATAGTTATAGGAACACATGTCCTTAAAAAGAGAAAGAAGATAGACCCATAGATATATTATACAGTATAGATTGAACATAGAACAATAAGGGACAGATAGATAGCTATAGTCAGGGGACTATATAGAAGAACATAGCGCAATTGTATTATGAACACAATTATAGAATAGACAAACAGACAGACAGACAGACAGACAGACAGACAGACAGATAGATAGATAGACAGACGGACGGATTGACCTCTGTATTGCACAATAATGGCATAGATAATCTAATCTCGTGGCCAATTATGTTTAATCATTGATCAAGCATGCATGGAACGTTTCGTTTATACGAGACATGCAGTCAGAGCATAACTTCTGGGATGAAATATTGGCATTTCATGGAATACTAATATTAGAACAGACAGGCGGTTAAGTGCTACAGATATTACAAAAGAATTATCATATTATGCTGACGATATACATTGTATTCACTGATGAACATTTACAATGGAACGGAATTGCAAACATTGCATTAAAAGCAACAAATTTAAAACGCTGATCTTGCATTTCTCGCTCGGTTTGCCACATAACGCACTGCAAGTAAGAAATTTTATTATAAAATACTATTGTTCCCATGGTGTCTTTTTTCGGAGATTTAAATCAACACGGTCAGTAAAAGTGACTTTAAAATTTAAATGACGTGATGGCGAATATTCAAAGGAGCAGCTGCAGTGTTGAATGATCGATAACACAAGCATGCAGTTCATTGAGGAAAATGAGCTGGGTCACTGGGTCATCGAGTCCATATAATGCAGTTGCTTTATAAAAGTGTACATTGACATTTACTGCAACATCATCTGAGCTTCTATAGTAATCACTTTCGTTTTACTCGATTGAATAAGCTGTTTTTCGAGATTTCGCTCTTCTGGAGATTACGGTAATGATTTGACCAGTTGTACAATCTGCAACTGTTCTTCAGAGTCTGCATACATTTTCGTGATTAACTTGAGTCCAAGTGAGCGGTATACGATGAGTCGCCATTGGGTATACAATACATCGTGCATTGTTATAGCGCCTCTTCAATAAAGCTAACCAGAGGCGCTCCCGACTACAGCGCGGACACTGAAAGAGGAATTTCACGCCGAAGCGTATACGAGCAATCGCGAGTGAAGACTTGCTGAAGACCCTTCGCGGCGGCTTGAGGTGGATTCAAACCCGCAACCTTCCGGCTCATAGACATGGAACATTATGCCTCCTACATCACCGCGAATGTGCAGCTGTCAAAAGATGTGTGCTATCTTTTAAAAGCAGTGATCTCGAAGAAGCAAACAGACAGACAGACAGACAGACAGACAGACAGACAGACAAACAAACAGACAGACAGATAGACAGACAGGCAGGCGGATAGATAGACAGACGACATTGATCTGCTCGACTTCTTCAACTTCATCGTCTTTGCATGCAGCAGTAAAGTGTAACTTCCGATGAGTGTTTTAAATCTGTTCCTAAATCATCCGATGGTATACATCTATAGGTCTATTCACTTTTGCAGTATAGTATCATATATATAATATCATAGGCCTAAGTGTCACACTATATCACCTTACATGACATAACATAACATACTATAACATAACATAACATAACATAAACATGTATAACACAACACACCATAAACATAATATAACAATAACATGACATAACATATCATAACATAACACAACATAACATAACATACTATAACATAACAACATAAAATGACATGACATCTCGAGCTTGTCCTTGAAGTTGCTGACTGTATCGACTCGTAGGTATAGACCTTTTTTTATTATGCATGATGACGAAACATCTCTAGTGTATGGTCGTTATTTCATCACAGAAAGTGCACAGGGACTGAAACGAGGCTGAAATCTTTATTTTTGGACACGTGTCGTAGACCTACTTCAGGGTGCATATATCCAGTGCTCAAAGTAATATATGTACATATATATAAGTCGTCTGTATCGGATCAGAGGGACACAGACATCAAAGAATATAACGTGAGATTGTTGTGTTGTGTACCATCGATGCCCACAGAAGACTGTGCGCGCGGGCGGGGGGAGGCATAGTATGAAAATGGGTCAAGTCGTCCTGACCTGATGTTGATACTTGAATCCCAGGTGCTCATCTGGTTTCCATGCATGGTTCTAAGGTCTTGCATACGAACGCTCGTTGTTCACACAAACATGCAGTTGCCAGTCTACGTTGTGGCTACATATGCTCGCAGTCAAAAGAATAGTTCATTATTCAATATTATCTATCTATAAGAAAGGATGTGGATGTATTTGTCCCCAATGCATTTCCACAGTTTTTTTAGCTTTTCACTCCAAAGCTTCACTATTGTGAACGTCTCGGCATCGGACGCGTAGGGGAGGGGTTCGCGACCATGGGGGGGCCAGGGTGAGGAGGCAAAAATCCTCATTTTCCTGTTGGACCTTGCCCTCTCATGCTTATGACAGCACTTTTCTTTCGGGGTCCCATACGTAATACGTATAATAGCAGCGACTGACGCCGTTTCAGAGGTGTTTAAGAACAGCGCTTTTGTTAGTCTGTCTTTCGGTCCCATACGAATAAAAGCAGCGGTTGACACCGTTTTAGAGGTGTTTAAGGACAGCCCTTTTGCCAGTACGGATTTCACGGGTTGCGTACCGGTGGAGGCGGGATGGGGGAGGTGGGTTGGAGTGGGGTGGGGATGGTGGGGTGTGGGGTGGGGGGTGGGGGTGGTGGGTGGATGGGTGGGGGTGGAATGGGGGGTTGAGGGGTGGTTGGAGGGGTGGGATGGGATGAGGGGTGGTGGCGTGGAGGTGGTGGGATTGAGGTGGGGTGTGGGGGTCTAGAGGTGGGATTTTGGGGGTGGGGCGGGGTGTGGGGTGTGGGTGGCGGGTAGGGGGGATTGGGGTGGGGTTGGGGTGAAGGGGGATGAGGAGGTGGGGGTGGGAGGGGATTGGGGGTGGAGGGGTGGGGTGGAGGGAGTGGGGCTGGATCGGGGGTGGAGATTTTCCTGAAACCTAAATTTTTCGGGTGGCGTACCGGTAGAGGTCGGAGTGTGGTGGGGTGTTGTGTGGTGGGGTTGTGGCCGGAGCGGGTCGAATCCTAAATTTCCCGGGCAACGCCGGGTATCCCAGCTATTATATATATATATATATATATATATATATATAAAATATATATATATATAATAGGCTGACCAGATATTGGAAACTAAAAACCGGGACACTTCAATCATAAAATAAATTTGTGATGTTGTCAATATTTAATATAATATAACTTGCACAAATGTCTATTTTATGCTTATTGTATTGGTATAATTATATAAGACTACAGGCCTAAGTCTATAAGACTAAGTGAAAAGTTTAATTAAAATCATGCCTTTAAATTTGAAATTAAATTCGAAATTTATCAAATCAGTTACTCAAATTTGGCACCTCAATGTATGCTTCTTAAAAGTTTTTTTGTCTGCTAATATTCCGTCATAAAATTCAAAACGTTTCTTCCATATTCACTTTCATTGATGTCTGACCTGCCACCGTGAGCAACTGAAATAGTTGACTTGTAGATATTGCAGAATGCAGTAGGCTACTACCATCAGTCGCACCGCTGGACAAGAATGAAAACTCGGCCTTCAGATCATCGTTTAAAGAACATTTTCGTTTTGACATTATACAATTTTATTTTAGTAATTTAGTTTCAAATCTTAGAACTTAGATTTTAAATAAAAAATTATTATTTTTGAAAATGTGTTTTATCAGAATAATGAGAACATTATCACTACGACATATACGACAATAATATAAAAAATTCTGACGTTTTGTACCGGCAGAGGTATTATGCATGGTAATAAATAAAAGTGAGGTTAAGAATGAATTTACTCGCCCGATCCCAGTAGTAAAATCAAGGAGAAAGTAAGTAAGTATATCCTTTATTTGATCACATGACAAACGCAAATGAAATCCATTATAAATATATAAGATGAGATCGAAAAGTCAGGTAAGTTTTTAAAATTCGGGACATATTTAGAGTTTGTCCTACCTTTCCCGAAAAACCGGGACATATTTAGAGTTTGGCCTACCTTTCCCGGCAGCCGGGACAGCTGGCAGAAAACCGGGACTGTCCCGGGAAAACCGGGACGTCTGGTCACACTAATATATAATGTATAAGTGTATATGAGAGTGGCGTTGTGAGGAAACTGCTTTAGCGGGGTATTAGCCTTCGGTTAGGTGCACGCGTACTATACATGTAGGCTATGTATTGAAGGCGGACACATGCATGCGCGATGCATGCATAGTGCTTTAGCAAATGCGATATCTATAGATACAATGTAGATTCATCGGCGATTGCCAAACGTCACACACATGCACAGGAAATCTCTCTTATGGTAAACAAAGTCGTATTTCGAACATCAAGGTTTTGGTGCAGGGTCAGAGGTCACATCAGCAGCTGCCGTATATTATATATGAATATATATATATATATATTATACATATATATAACTAGCTGGGGTACCCGGCGTTGCCCGGGAAACTTAGGATTCGACCCATTTCCGGCCACAACCCCACCACACCACACCCCACCACAGTCCGACCTCCACCGGTACACCACCTGAGAAATTTTGTTTTTCGGGGGACCACCCAAATTTTCCTCTCCCCCATCCCCGCCCCACAACACGCCACCACTAACTCCGACCGCCACCAGTACGCCACACGTGAAATTTTGGTTTTCGGGAAATTTGGAGGCGGGGGGGGGGGAAATTTCCCCCCAAATTCCCCGCACCTCTTTGACCCCCACCCCACAACACGTGACCACTAACTCCAATTTCCACTGTTATGCCATCCGTGAAATTTTGGTTTTCGAAAAATTTGTTGGGGGAAAATTTGGGGGTAAAATTTTCCCCGCCCCTCTTTCACCCCCCCACAACACGCGATTACTAACTCCGATTTCCACCGGTACGCCACCCGTCATAGTCGGTTTTAGCAAAATTTGGGGGGAAAATTTCCCCCCAAATTTTCCCCTACCTCTCTTTCACTCCCTCCCACAACACGCGACCACTAACTCCAATTTTCACCGGTACGCCACCCATGAAATTTTGTTTTTCGGAAAATTTTTTGAGGGAAAAATTTTCCCCACCCCTCTTTTACCCCCCAACCCACAACACGCGAATACTAACTCCGATTTCCACCGGTACGCCACCCGTGAAATTTTGGTTTTCGGAAAATTTGTTGAGGAAAAAATTTCCCCCCAAAAATTTTCCCCACCCCTCTTTCACCCCCCCACAATACGCGATTACTAACTCCGATTTCCACCGGTACGCCACCCGTCATAGTCGGTTTTAGCAAAATTTGGGGGGAAATTTCCCCCCAAATTTTCCCCTACCCCTCTTTCACTCCCTCCCACAACACGCGACCACTAACTCCGATTTCCACCGGTACGCCACCCGTGAAATTCGGTTTTAGCCCGATATGCCACCCGCAAAATTTTGGTTTTCGGAAAAGAAATTTGGGGAAAACTTTCACCCCAAATTTCCCCCCTCTTTTACCCCCCCCCCCACAACACGCGACCACTAACTCCGATTTCCACCGGTACGCCACCCGTGAAATTCGGTTTTAGGCCGATATGCCACCCGTGAAATTTTGGTTTTCGGAAAAAAATTGGGGAAAAATTTTACCCCAAATTTTTCCCACCCCTCTTTTACCCCTCCCCACAACACGCGACCACTAACTCCGATTTCCACCGGTACGCCACCCGTAAAATTCGGTTTTAGGCCGATATGCCACCCGTGAAATTTTTGTTTTTGAAAAATTTAGGGGGCGAAATTCCCCCCCAATTTTCTCCTTACCTTTTTACCCCCTCTCCACAACACGCCATCACTAACTCTGATCTCGACCGGTACGCCACTCGTGAAATTTTGGTTTTCGGTAAATTTTATGGGGGAGAAATTTCCCACAAAATTTTCCCCCACCCCTCTTTCACCCCCTCCCCACAACACGCGAACATTAACTCCGATTTCCACCGGTACGCCACCCGTGAAATTCGGTTTTCGAAAAAAAAATTGGGGGGGAAAATTTAACTCCCAAAATTTCTTCCCACCCCTCTTTCACCCTTCCCAAAATTTCCCCCCCTCACAACACGCGACCACTAACTCCGATTTCCACTGGTACGCCACCCGTGAAATTTTAGTTTTGGGGAAAATAATTCCCTCCAAAAAACCCGACCTCCCACCCTGGCCCTCCACCCCACCCCCACTCCCTTCGTCCCTCCACCCACCCATTCACCCAACCCCACCCTCCACTTCCACCCCCCCCCCCCACCACCGACCTCCACCGGTACCCGACCCGTGAAACTTGCAAAAGCGCTGTTCTCTAAACGCTGTCGAACGGCTGCTTTTATACGTATTACGTATGAGGCCCGAAAGAAAAGTGCTGTTATAAGCTTGAAAGGGCAGAGTCCAACAGGGAAAATGAGGGTTTTGGGCCCCCACTCTGGCCCCAATGGTCGCAGAGATTCGCGAACCCCTCTGTTACGCGTCCGATGCCAAGACGGACACAGTAGTGAAGGTTTGGAGTGAAAAGGTCAAAAACTGTGGAAATGCATTCCGGTTAAACAGACAGACAGAATCTTCTCTTTATTTATATAGATATATATATATATATGTATATATACATATATATTTGTATAATCGCATCGTCCTAATCTGTTACCAGGGAGGAGACTTGGTGGCAGCTTTTCGGGCGTCGACCCAAGCAGGCCACACGCAAACTCCCTCCCTCCCTCGCCCGCCCCCTCCACCCAACTGTACGCAATAACACTGCATACTCAAATCCTGCGAACACGTTATACTGCAGATTATCTATTCCTATGCATTCATTTATTCTTATATCCCAATATATTCACGCATTCATTTCCGAATAATACACATGTATAATTGTATATGTATAGACGGGTATATATATATATATATATATATATATATATATATATATATATACATAAGCTTGCATGTACATGTACAAGTATAATAGTCTATGTATAGTATTTATCACATGTCCAGACCGCATATAATTATATACGCATAATATGTGTTTGTGTGTACATGTGTGCGTGCGCCGCGATATATATCCGTACATACACACATACATAGAAATGCATGTGTAGATCTATCTCGGATAAGTATGCAGTCCATGTCACCATGTGTACTTTAGTGCATATGAATTACGTGAATGCTATTATGCGAGCTGCGTCTAAATTTCATTTAATGATGAATTATGGCTCGTAATCGTCGGCACAATAAATGGATTCTGTGCGGAATGTAATTATGAAGAAGGCGTCATTGCTGCTGCTGCTGCTGCTGCTGCTGCTGCATGGTCTTCGGTAGATGGCGTATGTGATGTTGTTCTACTGCTTTGTGTATATATATATATATATACGTGGTTTATGTATATGTTGTCTATTTAAAGGGTATATATATATAAAATATATCATATATATTTATTTATTTAGAGCATAGAACAGAGAGAATAAGAAGAGTCATCGTAATTTTGGTACCCAGCGATCCTTTCCTTTATCCTCTTCCTCTACGCATATATATATATACCCTTTGATATGTATATACATCTATTCGCCGACGTTATTAAACTCGCATACCTTATATATATATGTATATATATATTGCAAACACTATGGATGTGTATGCACCTATGTACGCATATTACGAGCGTGCATACATATGAAAAAACGAAGGCTCGCATGCAATAACGTCGGCAGTTGCAGCGTCGTTTTATTGCTTATCGTATATAAGCAGCCATTAGTTTTGCTGTCAGGCATGACGACAGACTTTAATATAATTGCGAACTTGGGCGGCAGTGTTGACTGTTGAATGATCGCAACCAGCGGAAGAGCAGGACAGCCAGAAGACAGACAAACAGACAGACAGAAATACAAACAGACAGACAGACAGACAGACAAAAGACAGACAAATAGACAGACAGACAAACAGACAGACAAACAGGCAGACAAACAAACAGACAAACAGACAGACAAACAGACAGACAAACAGATAGACAAACAGACAGCAAAATAGACAGACAGACAAACAGACAGACAAACATACAGACATACAGACAGACAAACAGACAGACAGACAAACAGACAGACAGACAAACAAACAGACAGACAAACGGACGGACGGAAGGACGGTTGGACATATAGACACACAGATGGCCGGACAGACAGACGGACGGACGGACATAGAGAGCGCAGTCATGCAGACAGACGTGACGGTTGGATAAACAGACAAACAGACGAAGGACATGACATTGTAGCCATGCAGACGGTTTCTGACGGTTTCTGACGGACATATAATAATATGTAAGCATACATATAGACTCCCCTATTATGTGTCTGTCTGTATAATGTTTCGCTTTCCCTCCATCCGTCCGTCTTGCGTGTCCTCCGTTAATTCTTCCTTCGTCCTTTCATGTCTTTGTCCTTTCATTCGTTTGTAAGTCTGTCCTTTGTCCTTCCATATGGCCTTCCAGCTGTTCAATGATCGCGGGCATAAGGTGCATATCTTCACTGGACGACATCACACCATCATCACCATCACACCATCATCACCATGACTGTAGACTGTAGACAGAGTCAAGGGCTGGTGATCATCAGGCGCTGGGACGACGTCAAGAGAACGAGGAGGAAAATGTGGAAGAAAATTAGAATGAGAATATATACAAGAGGATGAATAGGAGCAGGATGAGAAAGCTCGGAGGATGACATCATTGAGAATTATGAGGAGAAGATGGACGATTGCGCGCATGCATGGCGAAAGGAAGAAGAAGAAAACTCAGCGATAGACTTATAGACTATATAATAATATACTTCGTGAATTATACACAATTAGAATTATATGCTTGTAAAATACCTCATCATCTACCCTTCCTATATGACCCTCCAACCATAGGCGCAATCACGTCCTAAAAGTTGGGGGGACCATAATGAATCACATCCTAAAAGTTGGGGGACCATAATAATAAAGCTAGGGGACCACTCAAAAGTTGGGGGGACGCGTCCCGTGGGTCCCATAGGGTGGTTGCGCCTATGCCTCCAACTCAACCATAACTATTAATTATTATTTAGCGTAGGCCTATGCAGTTCGCGCTGAGCCAGCATACAGCAGCCTCATCAGCAACGTGGAGTGCGGTTAATCCGCTCGGGAAACAAGTTGTTGACTATTAATTATACACGGTATATATACCTCACTGCCTTAGCCTATATACCTATGCATCGTTTGATGTTGTCGTATAACCTATAGGTTACCTAACTCTGTTTTGTGGGCGTTTATAATACGTGTTCGTTTGGTGATGCGCTTAACATTGAGCCACTGATGGATGATTTGAAGCGTTCATGCTCCTCCTCCTCTTCGCCCTCACATCTGATTCGAACGGACAGTCTGGCTTTTAAGCTGTCGACTTCGCTTATTTCAACGCCAACGTTCATTGCAGCCACGAAGCCAGAAAGGTCTCTGCATGCGTTTTGGTTTCGACAACTCAGCATGCTATATATGCAGTCCGTTATTTTAATTATTCAGTGTATAACTGTATACGTTTATGGTAGATCTATACGTTAAATTGGATTAAACTGAAAGGCGTGTCTGGTGTTTCTGGTCTCTTATTATACAAAAGACTGCAGGCTGATTGCGCAAGTAATAAGTGCTTTAAATATATATGGAAGATAAGATAATGATAAGTGCATTCCCTAGATCTATTCGAGGCACAAAGACGCAGTCCGGTGCACATAGGGTACATGAAGGATAACATTTTAAAGCTGTAATTAAATATGCAGCAGGCTGCTTATACATGCCAATCGTCTTGATCAGGAAAGTCCTTCTCATTACAGTTTATACTGTCGGCAGTGCGTATGCGATCGGACGATCATGCCCCCCACGGTCTAAGGGCGTTTAGACTGCATGTTCCATTTTTGACGGCAGTAACATATAGGCCTAATTATGCAGGGCATGCACCAGGACAGCAGCGAAAAGTCAGCTTGGTGTCTGCTCTATTTTACATTTGCACATAAGTCACTAATCACTAATCACCATATAATTAGTTGAATTAATTTCTTCATAGATCAGAACTCAATTGTTCTTGTTCTGCGTTCCGGTGTCACAATATAGAGTATCCCTATAATAATCGTATCCCGCCCATGAAGAGAAGTTGAAAAGTCATTTCGTGTGTGTTTATTTATGCAAACTAATTAACGCCCTTTTGTTTTTAACATTGCCACTCACAGTTGTGTTATCAATACTATAACTGAATTTGTCTGCTCTATTTTACAGCAATTACAGCGTAATCTAGAACACGTAAGAACACTGGAAGAACGCTTAGAGTCACTAACTAAATTTATTATAATATTATATGCCCCAGTTAAGCGTAGTAGTAGGCTATACTTCGGGAATGTTGCCATTCAGTATTGTCCAAAGCAGTTGGCTATCTTGCTCAGATTGCAGTTCCTACAGCAGCAATTCTTTTGTCGTTGTTAGAGCCGCCGGTATAGGCCTATACCTCGGGTGGAAACTCGTTTACGCAGGATTCTAGTTTTCGTCTTTGAAGAAATTCACGTCTTTGTATCTCTTGCTCCACAGTGACTGATTTTAGACCAATCGGAATCTGCATATCATTTGCATATCATTTGCATATCATTTGCATGTTATCATCTCTTGAAATAATATTGTATCTTCTGCTCTGCGCATCTTCAGTTCTTCACTGATATCGGAAAACAAAGACGGATCATTAATCAACAACAATTGAATTGAATTGTCACGCGAGCGAACAGCCATATAACGTTTGTAGACCTATACATGTAGCGTATAGTCAATAATTATACTTCCTGTGTCGCATGTTGTGTTCTTTCGCTCCATAGGAGCCTTATCTGGGACGGTCGCGGTCGCAACCTTGAACCCTGCAGTGAGAACTGCGCTACTGTCTGCATTCTGACAGTGCCAGTCCCAAGTCTGGATAAAGGAGGAGGGCGACACTAATCGTCGTTGAAATGGCACCGCGTCGTTAAGCAGTATAATAAGCGTGAACCAAGAAACAGGGACCTAGGGAATCGTAAATGAGTCAGAACTCACGTCGGGAGGGAGAAGGACGACCCGGGGAGAACCGGTCCGGGAAAGGAACGAGGGATCGAACCCGGTTGCTTAAAGGGGGAGTAACCCCTGAACCTTCGAAGGATATGTAGCTCAGAAGTATTCAAGACTCAAGATTAACGAGAATACAGATCACTGCTGGCTTTTTTCAGACCAAATCATGCTTCATTCTTCTGCTACTGTATACACGAGACTCAGATTCAGTGTTAACGTCTTATGAGGAAAGTAAACGCCTTGCTAAATCAATATATCTTTTGTTAAAGTCCTTCATGAACAAATGTTCTTTTATTTAATCTAAACTAGCATACAATCAAGCGATAGAAATCCTCTTGTTAAGGGTTTTACATTCTACATTCTAACAGTTTACCACTTTCAGCTATACTGTGTCCCAATAAATCGGGGCCCCTTTTTATAATGTGAATAAAACAGGCAAATCTTAATCGATTTTCAAAATTTCAAAACTGTTTTTATTCTGAGATAATTATCTTAAAGTGATTCAAATATGAAGTTTCTGGCATGAATATTGACGTCACAATTACGTCATTTGCATCAGAGAATTCAAATGTTAAGTACCGCTACCAGCGCGACGCTCCGACGAACCGGTCAAATCAATATTTCTTAGAAGCTTTTTTAGATCGCTCACTGTCCATCCATTGTCCGGAAATTTTCAAATAAATTTTTTTGCGCCGTAATGTTTATTTATCCGTAAGAATTTTATTGCAATTTTGTCTTCTTGGCTGAACGCCATTCTCTAACGATTTTTGTTGACATTTGGTTTCGATATGTAAATTAATGACGTCATTATGACGTAATTTTTTAGTAAAGGCCGTTCATAAATTACCAATTTGTAGATAATTATCTCAGGATCAAGCCTGTTTTGAAATTTTGACGATCGATGAATATTTGCCAGTTTTATTCACATTATAAAAAGGGGCCCCGATTTATTGGGACACAGTGTATATAGGCATTATGCATCTAAATACATGTTTTCCGTTTGTGCCATTCCCTGTGCGGACAGTTTCCAACTACGTCTGTTTCCCCTAACTTTTCTTCTTCACTCGCTCTGTCTTTCACTCCATCTATCCTCTGAAGCACACCGTGTATAATATATATTTAATATATATATATACTGGCAATTGACAGACTGATGCATGGTTGTGCTGTGAATTCAGGTAGCAAGTGAAACGACCAAACTGCGAACAGATCGTCTCACAGAACTCAATTCAGATCTCCATAAGGGTTCCCCAAAGTCAAGTTAAACCGAAGGCAATCGGTTTTCACGACAGCAGCGACCGCTTCATTCCCAAGACTTCGCTTTAAATAGACCGTTGGGATAATATTATGGTCGCGGGGTTGACGATTTGACATTCCTATTTTTATTTATTTAGTCTGGTCTGTGTCAAACGTGAAAATGTATTCAAGGTGCCATTTTAAGTATCTAGTTGCAAGTATAGGCCTATGTATGCATACATACATAAGCATACCACATGCCTGTAGCAAACCCCATTCATCTATCCATTTATACCCACCCATCCATCCTCTTATCTATCCATAGCCTACATCCTTCCATACATCCATCCATACATCCATCTATGCATCATGAAATGTCATTATTAAAAGAAATTTCATCAAAGCAATGAATTGCACAGAGAAATATAGGAGAGACACCATGCATGGCAAACCACGAGCCCCCACGCATACAAACACACACACACACACACAAACCTGCAACTCACAGACTATGAAGAGTCTCTGTACCAAGTTAAGTAAGCGAGTAACCTATATTTGGATCTGATCAACGCTCTATCGAGACCAATTCGTCGCGATAAGCTATTTTGGTCTTCTATTATTGCCAATGTCAGTACACCCACTACCACTACGCAGATGTACGTGATAGCTTCCCGCCCACCAACCACCATCACATCCACTTCTACCATCACTTCTACCATCACTTCCACTTCCATCACTGCTCATTGAAGGACACTATTTCGACTATAAGCCGCACTCCATTCAATCTGATTCTGACCCGTTGCTGATCTCTTCTCGTCTCCGTTCATCCATCCAATTACCGCAACTAGACATTTGTTGGACGGTCTGAAGTCTTCAATTAAGTTTGGATTAATTCAACACTATTGTCTAGTCGTGGCTTCCGCCATCGCTCTGAGAGGAATGCGGACGTGTACCGCTTGACCTTGGCTCCGGGTTCAACCGTTTGATCAAAGGACGGGAAAAAATCAATCGCTTCTCTCTTGGAATGCGTATATACACTGAGTGAAGATTTGATGCAGAGCAAATTCATTCTAAAACTGCGCACGCAAAGCACCTTTGTCAGATATATTGCTGGTTTTTCCGGTGGCTGTAAAGAGTAACCGACAACTTCACAGGCAACAATGCACTTCCATATTAGAGTAGTTTAGGCCTATATTATAGGCCTATAGTTCTGAGGTTAAAGAGTTAGGCCTACAATTGCTATTTCTTCGAAATGTGTCCCGGTTTTTGGATGGCGAGAAAATGGTCACCCAAGACGCTAATAATTATTGGCCAAAACATAACATAGGACCTAATAGGAAATCTTGACCCTTAGGCCTATATGCGTGCTTGCATATATATAATTATATGTGCATAAATTTTGATCAAATGTTCGTAAAACATATGGTTTATTATGGGTTCCTGTAGGCCTATGCCTAAATATATTCTAGCCGTGCATGTTCCCGAGATTTATTTGCCTCTAAGTCTTATCCATATACACGCGGAGTCTATAGTGAGTCGTGTAAGTTTCGCAAGAAAATACTAATGATGGATGGCGTTGAACGCGAACATCGAGAAATGTTATTATCAGTGAAGCTATGCGAACATATATATATATATATATAATAACAAACTATGTGATATATATATATATATCACATCGTGATGCAATTTATAATTCTTCGTTGCACTAATAGGTCGTGAGTTATAGGCCTACCTCATAGCACGCGTTCAAGATAAGCTTTAACAATACAAAAACTCTGATTATACTTTTTACGAGCGTTGATGTATGATCAAAAGACTTCTACGCATTGACTCTTAATCTTGCAGATAATAGTATGCAAACGGTGGTTGCGTTATTACGAAGGCGGCAATTTTTTTGGCGAAAGCTTCTCGAGGTCTTTGATTCGTGATAAATTCGTTACAGACTCTCGTGGCAATAAGCGTCGGCGCGGCGCCGTTGAACTAACCAGAAGCGATCTGGTCGAATTCATCATGTCCTATTACAGGACGTAAAAAATCTTCGTCGGCAGAAGCCTACGTATAAGCGATGATAGCCTATAGACGCATTGAAGATTGAGTGTTGTAATTTTATATGATGTAAATACAACGTGTGTTTCGTATTGCATGCCCATTATTGTAAATGTTGGCATCGGATTGATTATTAGTGCCATCCTTCTTTAAGGTCGAGGCAGCATTTTATTGACTCTGAAGCCGAACAGTCTTGTCAGCGCATCTTGCTTCCATCTTTAGCCACCAAAATCGCTATACTGCGAACAACCACGCTGCTGGCAAAGCTATAGCATGGAACCACAGGTCCACGCTGAACGTACACTGCAGTCTCGCTCATGATGCATTCCATCCAGATGAGTTGTACAAGCACGGCTTTATTACAATAGATTTCCCAGCACAAATTGCCTGGAAGTACCTAGAAGAAGACTGTATAGATCTCGGATGTGTATAGAAGCAGCAAATGACAAGACTGATGGTAAGACGAATTTGTTAAAAGCCTAAAGAATCCCTTAAAAGCAGCGATCCATTCTTGTTAGTTCCGATGACTCTGTCTTTGTTAATGCAGACACGATTACGCATAAATTTCCTCGTTTTTAGCCACAGACTAATCTCACCCTGGCATTATCCACACATCACGTGATCTTATACAAGGTTGAATTCACTAATAAATCTGCAGCGTCAAAGACTAAACTGCACCGAGAAAGGTAAGATTCTGTCCATATTCAACACAACAGCAGGGATCGGCAATTGCGTATATGGTACGCCAAAGAAAAACCCAAGGTTTTTTGCCAATATCTTGACCAAAAGTAAGAATTTCGAAATGAAATTTTACAGTCTTAAAGACAATTCATATTTACACATGATAGTCAGATTTCATCAAAATGTTTTAAACAGAACAAAAGTTATATCACTTTTAGTGAGGCCACCCACCATTTTTTGACGATTCAACAAAAAGTAGCAGATTTATCGGTGAATTCAAATCTGGCCATCATGTGTAAATATAAATTATCTTTAAGACTGTAAAATTTCATTTCGAAATTCTTACTTTTGGCCAAGATATTGGCCAAAAACCTAGGTTTTTTGGCGCATCCTGTACATTTGCAAACGAGAGCTGTAGACCCTAATGGCTGGATTAATTGGTTGAGTTTATCTTCATTATTCAGTTTAACTTACAAATCGAATCGAATATATAGTCAGTCGGTCGTTGATGCGCTTATAATGGCGTTCTGTTCAATAAACAAGCACTAGGCTAATGGCACTCACACGCTGAACAGTGAACTCTGCAAAATTTATCGATCTGTCTTTTGCATTTTGATTAAACCTATGGGTACAATGGTACATGCATTATTATAAGGGTCTAAACATGACACTGTATTTTTGGCCTACTTTTCAGGGTTCTGCGGGTACTCCAACAGCGTGGACTGGTGTCGAAACGCATACACGACTAAGTAATCACACGCCAAGGACACGCCTTTGATCCCCATCTTGATATACTCGAAAGCTTTTAAGCATATAAAATGTAGAACGCGCGGTATAATAATAATACCTTGATGCAATATATCCTGTTATTGCATGTGATGGGTTCATGACCCGATCGTTGGTTGAGGTTTGTGTATTTGAGGTGAGAGGCGTAGAAATTCAGATTGGATAAGGAAGCATGGAGGCATTGAGATGCGACTGAACGATGACCGACTTCTGCTGCAGACCGATCAACTCATCGTTTCTCGTTCCGTCAGTCAAGACAGATTTCGAGCGCAATTCCGTCTGAAATGACCCATAATTGCTGGGCGTCAGCAATGACGCTTTAGGACCCATCGGATGTACCACCACCATCACCACCATCACCATCACTGCCATCATTGTGGCAGCAGAAGCAAAAACAGCAGCAGCCTCTAAATCAGCAGCAGTAGCAGTCGAGGGGAGCAGAGGTGCATGGCGGCGGTGGGTGCGGTTGGAGGGATGGCTGTTGGAAGAGCCGTCGTCGTCCAATCAACAGCAAAACTTTGTCGTCGACGGTGTTTAACTTTAGTCTCGTGCGATGCGATTTACACTTCCACGTGACTAAAGACGAAATCGCACTCGGAGAAGTAAGATTAAGTTCAAAATAGTGTGTTATACTTAATTTTGCTTATGATATTATCATAATGCAGAGAGCAGCAGCATGGTCAATCGTAATGTTAAGGCAGATTTATATAGCACACGATGGCGGTCTGCCGGATAGGACTACAAGCAGTAGTCTTTTTTATGAAGCTAATAAACGTTTTGTGATGTCTTAATTTATTGAAATGTGAGATTGCAAATTAATGCAAAATAATGTGTGCCTTTGTATAATAGAAAATAACATTTTGAAAGACGTATGGGCCTATGAAGAACGAAACGCAGTATACGTCAAAGATTTAGCATCTTGAACCAGGCATCGCTGCAAATAATAAACTTTGATTCAATTTTATCTCGATTGCTCTTAAATAGGCTACGCCTCTACTTTCTCCATCGAATTGCAGCATAATATTCTTGATTCAAATCAGGTTTCAAACGGACTCCTGTAGGATGTCTTGGTGCCACGCCATAAACAAAAATCGTACACAGGTAAAGGAAAATAGTTGCTGAGCGTTTTCATGACCACGGTGTACTTTCGTTGTGTATGGAAACTTTTTAACGGAAAGTAGTTGTTCGGCACTTATGAGATCTCATCACAAATGTCATATTACTCAAATTTTTCTTTTCCACGATATCCAAAAACTATAGATCGGATTAGAATATTGGAAACTGGTTAATGTTTCGTCGTGAGCATGACTCGTTACCTAACACCTGCTACGTCTGTCTGTAGAGAAAAGAAACGATTTCTGGGTTTTTGGTATGTGAGACTGTGAATACAGCAAACCTGTCGAAAATTTTCGTGTAAGAAAACTTTACCACGTTTTCATGGATAAATGATCTTATGATCTTAATTGTAAGTAAGACTGTCTAATTCCATAGCGATTCGGACGATAAGTAAGTTGAGTAAGTGAGTGTATTCTGCAACATAGCCAGCTGCAAAACAGCGATCTGGTGAACAAGTATCGCAATAAAAAATTAACATAAACATAAAAAACTAACGAGATCAAGATCAAACAAACTAATAAGACTAATTAGTATGTGTGCAATATTCTAACTATAAATGCTTTCCTCACTATAGTCTAGGATGGAGTGTAACAAAGAAGCATACCGCAATTACCGCATCTTTAGCTTTACTTTCTACTGCAGCCAGTAGCTTCATTACGTCTTGTGCTATGTCGAACCTGACAGCCACTTGAAAACGTGTAATGTACAACCGACGCTGCAACCCATGATTTTGGTCCTCTAATCTTTGAGCTCTTAGTACCACTTATATAGCACTAGACTAGCTTTCATTACAGACTTGAGACGTAGGCTAATCCAACTGGCATCTCCGTTTGAAGCGAGACAGAGACAGACAGACAGACAGACAGACAGACAGACATACATACATACATACATGCAGACAGACAGAGAGATGGGGAGAGAGACAGAGAGAGACAGAGAAAGAGACCTGCTATCTGTTTCAGCATCTCTAATTAATTGCTATGAAGTATTTTAACGTCGCTGCCGCAGTAGATAGCCTACGGTATACATCTACCTTCTCTTTAGCAGCAATGGATGATACCCAACAGTTCCAGATATAATTTATTGTCCTTGAACACAATTTGATTTTAATCCCTCCCCATAGAATATGCTGTTTTTTATTCACCAATCACAATAACAAACAAATCAGCCTCGGGAATAAAAAATAACAGAAGACAGACGACAAAAAAACAACTGGCTATAGACGTCTAACTTGTTTTTGCGGTGTAAATCATTTGAACCTTACACACAATAATAATAATCGTGGAATTGCATGCTTTTCTTTATCCACTTCGATCACAAACAGCTACAGCATCGGAGAATGAATCTTACATCGTCTTCCACCTCTTCTGAGTCTTTCTTGGCACAAACACAACCGAATTGAAGATGCAATTACTATAAAGTCTGATTATCGTTTGGCCCCGATTGACAACCGCACAGCAGCACACAAGCAAGTTTTGGTCGGCAGAGAAAACGGATCGCCAATATATCCGAGCAATATCCAACGATAAACAACCGAGATTAAAGATTCGTTTATGCCGGAAAGACGCCGAGTATGGGGAGACTGCTGTGGCTCACTCACGGATGGCCTGGCTAATCGCAATTTATATCATCAATTGTAATCGCTTTCCAGCTTTCCAATAACGTCCCCTCCGGACTTTCGCGAAACGTTCCGACTGCAGCCAACACAGGATCAACACATACATCATTGATCTCGGAAGCGACGTCGGTAGCGCATCGTGCTCGTGCGTGCCAGGTCGTCGGTTTGTTTCCCGATTTACGACTGGACAACATTTCTGTTATGGAGCTCGCACGGAACTCATTTACACGCATGGACATTTGGGCATAGTTTGTGAACTCCCTCCCGTCTGTCCTCTGACCGAGTAGGGCTTAAAGAAGACTAAAAGCCAAACTTTTGAAACGGTCCCACCTGCAATTAAATTCTACACGTTCATCGCTGCACACGTATGACATCTTTCCCCGTTGGCACCATGCTATTTCCTCGGTCTCACACTCCAGGACATCGACAATGATTACGTCTCATGCACCGGGACATACGCTTTTATGTAGCGCCGGAGTATTCGAGTCTGCACGAGGAAGCTTATGTGGAGCAAGAAGAAATATTGGAGATGCATGTGTGGTGTGATTTTTTTTATTGCAATTAAGCAAATTATAATTAGCAAAATCTTGGTCACGAATTAATTAGTTATGTGATCATTCAGAACTGTTCTATATATATATATATATATATATATATATATATATATATATACAAAAGATGCAGACGCGGTCGATAGAGCGCAAAAGGTTGCAGAGGCTTCGGAAGTTAGGCATAACTTTGTGGAGATATTTAACATTGTATTATAAGGTCAAGTTGATATAGGTCTATAGTTGAAGAAAAGAACGAAGATTTTAAATTTGATAGGGCGTGTAGGCTGTAGGCCTACGTGAGATGATATAAGCTGACAGTGAAGGAAATTGGGCTGAAACCGAAGAAATTTGGCTTGTGTATAATCATGAGCATATTTTTGAGCAGCAGTGTTGAAATGCCTGCAAGCATGTATAGTCTATATGTATGTTCATATAAGTTGACCCTTTCATGCATGCATGTGTGTATAAGTAGGCTATGTGTGCGCATGATTTAATATAGATCTATTTATGCATTTATACGCGTGCATCTATAATGTATATATAGGCTCTATGTATGTTTGTATATGTCAAGTTATGACCGAATATCTCATGCTGGCTCTGCGCCATTGTGTTTTGATTCATCGGTTCTGCTTTGTGTCATTTGATTGGTCGAACCTATCGACGTTCTCATTGGTTATTGGCGTTTCCGGTTCTGACGGCGGTTGCTAACTCGTGATTGTGTGTCCTCTAATTGCATTTATATGGCGCCATTTCTAAAGAGACTGATCAGAGGCGATTCCGACGCAACACAATGAAACGACGATCGAACGCTGCGGCGGTCTTCAAGCGTTTCCTGAAAGTTGAAGATTGGTCGTAGGCGGAGTTTGAAAATATTCTTTACTCACAGATTAAAGTATTCATGCAGAGACTTCGGATTCGAAATGCAGTTTTATATACAATCACATATATGTGTGTTTGTATGTATGAACACTTGTTATACGCCCCAGATTCAAGATTTATACTCAGAGGCGCTCCCGACTGCCGCGCGGACACAAAATGGTAGTCTCACACCGAAGCGCACGAGCAATTGCGAGTGAAAAACTGGATCAAAGTCCCAACGCTGCATGCGACTTGAGGTTGATTCGAACTTTACGAACAAGGGTTGTACTGGCTAAATAATTATAGAGGTGAGTACATGCTATAGTTGCCTATTTAGACCTATCTGCACGTCATTTGCCCGTTATTTTACACACCCACCCACCGACACACACACACACACACACACACACACACACACACACACACACACATATTTGTGAGGTGAGTACAAATGCTGCAGGCCCTATACCTGCGTGTGTATGCCTTCGACTACAGCCCTGAGTCAAACACGCAACTTTCCGGCTACAAGGAATCGAACATAGGCCTATACCCTACCGCGTCCTAGAATGCATATACACATTGTGTGTGTGTGTATGTGTGTGTAAGTGTCTGTGTATGTGCTTCTCGATCGTTCATAACTCAGTTGGGCTTGAGGCACCACACCAATGCAAATAAACATAAGTTTTTCCTCCATTGTAATACCTTCATTTAATTAGTCTATGTTTATTTGCTTTGGCATGCATACAGTGTACATATGATTATATTCTGTGTACGTTGGTTACATTCATAATATATAATTAGGTGTAGGCCAATCACTGTATCTTTGAAATCAAGAGCATGGAGCATTACAGACACATACAGCA
>OX457039.1:56297639-56312639 GCA_949752735.1 Lumbricus terrestris
CTAGTGTGGTTCACAGATACATGGTAAAAAATAAAGTTCAAGCTAAAAACCAGGGCGCCCTCCCAGTTTGTTAGACCTATCAATAGTATTATTGAGACAAGATTTCAGCTTCCTATTCCAACTGGAAGGCGGTGCTCAACGACTGTCTTACTTTGCATGGGCCAATGAAAAGACGTTAATTGTAGAAATAAATGTGTTGAGCATATATTCCAATACAATTGTGCTTTATTTCAAGATAGATCATAGGCTACATTACTGTAACATGACAATATGTGTGACACTTAAACAATTTGTGAGCTTTAAATATAAAATTTCAGCAGGTTTTAAATATGGAAAATGTCAAAAAATGTCAAAAACATCGTTAAATCCACGAATGTCTATGGTTCTCGTTTTATGACTCCAAACATACGATGACGTCTACACTGTAGAAGGCTTTGCAAGCACAGTGTCAACAGCATATTTCTTTGTTGATTGAGTGGGGACAGCTTTCCTATTTGACTCAACCACTTGGAGAAAATACTGCTTTCTTCTTCATCAGTGATGAGTCAGTTTAATTCCTTGAACTTTACACTTCTCTCAGCCATGTCGTTTACCAATTTCTATTGCCGACTTCAGCCCTACCCTGCTGATAATCATCATCGTCAGGCTATTGCACCGGTGTAAGTATAAAAAGGAATCACCAAATTTCAGGCGTGGCAGTAGTGTCAGTGTTCACTGGGTTGCAAACTCGCCCAGGCAATCCCCCTCCTTCTGTATCGCAGCGCTACCGTCAACATCCTTTTAATAGGATTTGCAGTCATTCTGTAAAAATCTTCACCTTATCTGTACCATACCAGGCAGATGGCAGCATAACAGTGTCAGACATTCAGCCTCATCTGAAAGGCACTAAGTATTAATAATTTTCTAGAACATTCATGACAGCAACGTTGAGCTCCTACAAATAATAGTCACCTGAATCAAAAGTCCTATATCAATAAAAATTAACAGATCTTGTCCTGGAGTTTCAGCAGCAATAGAATGCCTTTGAGTGAAGGAGGGCACCCAATCACACAAAAGGATGAATCTGAGTTTTTCTTTTCCCTTAGATTGAATACTTCACGTTGATTGCTAAATTGGTATAAGCTTAATTATTTTGATGGCATGCAGTAACCTGGCCATTCAACGTGCATGGTAAATCTCCAGTTTCTTATTGAGGGCTGACTTCCAAGGACAACCATTGACACCTCAATGACTTCTTGGTAGTCATCTCTGAAATTGATTTAATTTCAGCAGTCTACTTGATAAAACTGATCACTCTCTCATGGGAGGCTTCAGTAGCGGATACGACTTCCAGTACTCGGATGTTGTCACGTGTCACACAATCCCACACAGCTTTAAATCTCTTTAAGATTGGACTCTATTTTGGATTAGATGGACAACAACACAAGATGAAGATTTTGGCTTAAATCAACTCCATCACAATGACGACAGCAGGCCAACCACAGGAACATCTTACATATCCTGTTTTCCCGAAAAACGTACACTCCATTAAAACGTCCGGTGTTGTGTCAAAGATCAAGTCTTAGCCATTATCAGCGAGTCTCAATAACTTCAGAAGATGATGAATGACCTTGGATTTAAATTATATCCTAGCTGTCATTGAGGGACATTTGGGCATACCAACGAGTTTAGCGACACCATCACCTGAAACTAGCACTCACAGCCGGTCAACATTTCCAGTGTACTGCAAGTGGTTAATTTGGTACAAATTCAGATCATACAGCTTCAGCATGCTCCATCTTGGCTTCTTAAGCACTCCATATGAATGGTTTTCCGTGAAAATGGCAGGACAAAAGGATCGCACATAAGCGCTGCAGTAATTGTGACCAACAATCTCAATGCTTCATGATCAGATCACCAAGAGTGTTATTGCTATCAAAATGCACTTGTCACTTGATGGCTAAACAGCTGTCAAATAGCTAGGACTGACTGTAATAAGTATGATAGTGCAACAGAATCCATTTCAAGCTCATCTACATGACAAGGGTTGAGGTTTTTGATCAAGCTAAAAGGCATCAAGATTTCTTGCTAATACAACTACATGGTAATATTTCGATGTCGTTGAGCACCGCCTTCCAGTTGGACTGGTAAGCTGAAATTTGGTCTCACTAATACTATTGACAGGTCTAACAAACTGAGAGGGCGCCTTGGTGTCTAGCTTGAATTTTATTTTTTTGGACCACCCTAATCTGCACGTCATTTGCCCGTTATTTTACACACCCACCCACCCACCCACACACACACACACACACACACACACACACACACACACACACACACACACACACACACACACACACACATATTTGTGAGGTGAGTACAAATGCTGCAGGCCCTATACCTGCGTGTGTATGCCTTCGACTACAGCCCTGAGTCAAACACGCAACTTTCCGGCTACAAGGAATCGAACATAGGCCTATACCCTACCGCGTCCTAGAATGCATATACACATTGTGTGTGTGTGTATGTGTGTGTAAGTGTCTGTGTATGTGCTTCTCGATCGTTCATAACTCAGTTGGGCTTGAGGCACCACACCAATGCAAATAAACATAAGTTTTTCCTCCATTGTAATACCTTCATTTAATTAGTCTATGTTTATTTGCTTTGGCATGCATACAGTGTACATATGATTATATTCTGTGTACGTTGGTTACATTCATAATATATAATTAGGTGTAGGCCAATCACTGTATCTTTGAAATCAAGAGCATGGAGCATTACAGACACATACAGCATTTGTATAAGGTTATCTTTGTCATTTTTCCGAATGTGTTCTATCGTATCTTTACAACAATTTGTATAGCATCGTCGGTAGCAAGTAACTTCCAGGATGCTCTATAGGCCTACACACATTGCCAACAGTCAGCATTCAAGCGTTTCGGGTCAACGTTGTTCCACTTCGAAGCCGCTGGTCCAGAACAAGGAGCATGGAGTCCTAAGTGAATTGAAATAATTTACAGGCCACCAACAGAATGGTAAGGAGGAGAAGTTGGCTAGCAACGGACGAGGGAAAGAAACAGCGAGTGGCAATCGGAGAGTAGGGAACGGGTGGGGGAGAGACAGATAGAAAGAGAGAGAGAGTGAGAGAGAGAGACAGACAGAGACAGAGACAGAGACAGAGAGAGAGAGAGAGAGAGAGAGAGAGAGAGAGAGAGAGAGAGAGAGAGAGAGAGAGAGAGTGAGTGAGGGAGAGAGGGAGAGAGAGAGAGAGAGAGAGAGAGAGAGAGAGAGTGAGGGAGAGAGGGAGAGAGAGAGGACTGATGGTGGATGGTGAGGCAAGAAGCGACCACGCTGTAGTATTTGATGACCCAACACCGTTTGAATGTTAATTGGTCGACTATAGGATGTACTCTATACATTCTACAGGGTGGGCAAAAAAAGACCCACCCTGTATATGGTTTCGCACAAGGAACAAAATCGATGTATCACGATCGAAAGTCGAACAAAAAATCATCGGCCAAACTTCTCATTCATCGACTCACTGAGAGCACAATTGATAGACACATCAACGCGCAATGTATTAGGTCTATATGCAATGTATGTAACTATGCATATCTTCACTTGCATAATATATGCAAGAACCACAGTAAGTGGTAGGCCTATGTGAATGTTATTATCTGAATGGGGGATTGACGAGCAGCTAATGCTTTGCTAGACCACTGATATATAAATTATCTAATATTGTATACAGGGTCTAATTATAACAGGCCTGCACGGTAGGCAACGTATGTTGGACGTGTGTGTGTGTGTGTGTGTGTAAGCAAGAGAATCAACGAGCAAGTAGGCTATTCATCTACTTTTATCAAATGTATTAAGTGCGATTACATACATCAGACTGCAGACATAACATGTAATCAACGGTCGTGTGTGTACTGTGTAGGGCATGTATTCATTACAAGGAACTGTACATGACGCCCCTTCAAGGTTATACTCGGAAGCGCGTGTATGGAATTTATAAACACAACTGTTGGATTACTGTTGTCTGATTTATGCAATCAAACCGATTCCAAGTGGCTGATTATAACCATAGTCTACTCTATACAATTCGAAAGTCAGAGATGAATATTTATGAGAAAGGAATTAAAGAGTTGCAGGAAGAAACTGACAGTGAATAAACTACAGAATGATGGAGAAATAGAGCGCGAGAGTGAGTGAGCGACAGATAGAAAGAGAGACAGAGACAGACAGAGATCGAGAGACAGAGAGACAGAGAAAGAGAGAGAGGGGAAGGGAGAGAGAGAGAGAGAGAGAGAGAGAGAGAGAGAGAGAGAGAGAAAGAGAGGCAGTAGGTTAGAAAGAGAGAGTGTGTTTGTGTGTGCGTGAGAGAGAGAGAGAGAGAGAGAGAGAGAGAGAGAGAGAGAGAGAGAGAGAGAGAGAGAGAGAGAGAGAGAGAGACAGAGACAGAGACAGAGACAGAGACAGAGACAGAGACAGAGAGACAGAGAGAGAGGGAGAGAGGGAAAGAGGGAGAGAGAGGGGGAGAGAGAGGGAGGGAGAGGAGAAGGGCCAAAGGGATAGAGAATGAGAGAGTGGTGCAGAGGGAGATAGAGAGGCAACGCTGTGGGACATGCAGAGACGCAGAGGGGCCTATAGCAGACCCGAAACGCAATTAAAATAGCCGCCTGTCGACAGGTACAGCTGAAAGAACTGGGCGAACAACATTGCACTGATAAACAGTAGAATTCATTTTAATTACGAGTCGACTTGACTTCTCGAAATTGGCTGCATTCTCTTAAAACCATTTTATCGCCCACGACCCGAACTTCCGCTATAGGGCGTAAACTTTACGACCGTCTTTAGAGCGACCTTCTAGTTCTGCATATAAGCGGATGCCTCAGATTAGGAAACACTTTTATAGCGCCATTACTATTCCGTTAGCGCGAGTGCAATTCGAAGTCATGAGGTCGTGCGGCTTCAGCTTAAGCACAGCTGGACGATCTGTTCAGTGTCAATTATGCGACGTTTGTGCGGAAAGTGACATTCATTTTGTTACAAGCAGCAGCTCCCAAGCATGGCCGACCACGACAGCTAATTAAAGGCTGTCTCCAGTCGATACAACAACCTCAGTGGACGTATACGACGTTTCTTCCAGTGAACAACACCATCGTAGGTCTTTATTATATGGCAACTGGACCGTGGTATATTCACTTGATATCTCTGGACAACCCCACTGACACGACGCAGCGCTCGTGATTAACCTGGTGCCCTGCTCTTAGCTTTAGCGAGGGCTCTATAAATCTGAAGCTTACGGTCATGATTTCTGCTTTAAAGTGTCAGCTCGATTGATGTCTTCAGTATTTTTGATGAGTGCGCTAATAGTAATCAGTGTAGACCTGCTATTTGCAGATGTCAACGAAATGCGCTTAATTACAGGTCCACATGAAACGCATTCGGCATATAGTTGCTAATCCTTAGGGTTTTCCAGCACGTTATCCATAGCGTTACGGGCGATCCGGATTCAAACGGCTAAGAGAATGTTTTATAGCAAAAACCGGATTGGAAAGCTCTGTGCTTTTTCTCTTTCACCTGGAATTTAATTAATCATTATTATTTTTGTGCATCGTCCAGACCTGGGAATAATAATATCTGCGGTGCCTGGAGTTTCAACTAATATATTCAGCCGGCGAATCTTCAAAGAACGCTGCAACTCATAAGAGACATTTATTATTTAAAGAAAATTTGCTAACGTTCTGACTGGTGGCAGAAACATTGGTAAAAATTATTGTATATCATTTCCTCGGATAAAAAATGTCTTTTTTTTACCGATGACTTTTGCGTTCTTCGACATCATAGTGGGCTGGTATTGACAAACGATTTTCAATATTGTATACCTGGATTAGTTGCATGGAATTAATTAATTAATGGTCTCATGTATGTTAGTTAGTTATCTGATGCTTACTAAAGAGCCTTCCAAGCAGCTCACAAAAGCGCTGTCCATAGTAGCCATGCTTAGGCAAACGTTGGTGGACATCCGTGCCCGATAATGCCCGATTTGATCAGCTGTGAAAAGTAAAAAGGATGTTTAGCTAGCGTGGAGTTGATTATGCATCTCTAATATTCATTTCAGCTGTGCTGCCTTTCTTTTACTCAACACAATGTATAAAGTCGGTTCATCGTATTACACATGTCAAGTCCAATCAATGCTTGGTATTAAAAGCTGCCTGGAGCTATTTTGATGGATTCTCACGAGTCACGCCCGATTCCCCTATTGTTTATCATCCGTATCGTGTCTGCATGGATTTCTAGGATTTGTGGATCTTGAACACTTGAGAAACAATGATGCAGTCTTGCCTATACTATGTCCAGATAAAGATCGTAGAAAAGAGACGAAAAACTTTAATGTCTTTAAAAACCGTTAAAACTTCACATGCTCACCGCTCTATAGCATCTATAGCTAGACGCTGAAAGTGAATGCATACCGCATGTGCGCAAAGCATCCTAGAAGTAACTTGCCACTGACAATGTCGTAGAAATTGTCGTTAATACAAATACAAAATAAGATGAAATGATCTTCAAAAGTCATTCAAGACGAGAACATTCAAATTCCTAAAAACTATGAGCTTCGCTTGTATTGTTCAGAAAGTGAATTAAGTTTCCCAACAGTACTGTGAAGTAAGCCTTATTGTCTGCAGGGATGCAGCTTTCACCAACTCAGCTAAACAATGAATGCATTGATGAAGACAGCAGTTGTTATCTTATAAACTCAGCACATCTGTATAGAAGTACTGGTCTATTCACCGACATAAAAACCGAATACCGGCGTGATCCGAGACCCTCTTAATGAGTCAGGAAACCAGATTCTCGTGCACTACAAGCCGAACATGTTTATAAAAGCATGGGTGTTCGTCCGGAGACAATAATATTTGTGGAAATTGGTATCACTCAACGGAACTCTTTTCGACGCTCATTATGCGCTTCTTCTTCTTCTTCTTCGATACTTGACAGCTGAGGTTCCCTCTGCACTCAAAGCTTCACGAGTGTTGAGTGTCCATGCAAGGCAACTTCAGCAGCCTCCCCTTCAAGACGATGACAAGATCTGTCCGTCACTTCGTTGGTGGCAACGAACGAGCGAACACACGAGAAGCGAATCCATTATTCGTCGACATATTTTTGTATCGTCTGTCTCTCATTCTTTCTGCTCGTAACAGCGTAAACAAACATCTCGTGTGGCGGCGGAGGCGAGCGCGTTTCCTTCCCCGCAGTCACAACGACGGTCGGAGGAGAGCGCATGAGTGAGATGAGAAAGGATCTGGTTGGCCATCGGTCTCAACGGACCGGTGTTTAGAAGAAGTGTCGAAGACAATTGGAAGCAGATGTTGCCGATGGCCGAATTACGTCGCGTTCAGACTGCCCGTCTGCAACGTGGTGCCGACATCCAGAAATATAAACCGCATAGTATACTAACGTCCATCGTCGATCAGCCGAGAGCAAGAATAGAGTGGCGAGGTTCTCAGAAGAACATGTATAGGCCTACATCCTATAATACCCCTCATGGAAAATTTGTCATGTCTGTCGATAGCCATCACTAGTGTGGTTAGAATCTCTGCTGACAAAGTTTATCTGATCGGTCGGATATTGATGAACGACTTCTCGAACTGATTACTTAACTTCTTCTGACTCTTTCGTGTGTGGTTCACTTCATGAAATCATCTGCTGACACTTTGAACGTAATAATATTATAATCTTGATGGTTACTAAAGAACGTAAGATTTCAAATCGTATATCGTTTCGTGTCTTCGACTATCTCCCCGGACCAGCTCCTTACTTATTATCTGTAGCCTATACCGTTTCTTTTTATTTTGGGCATGTGGCATAGTATTACATTTGCAGACTCTCTGAAACGCATTTGTTTGGATCTTTTGAATAATAATCATTGGTGAAACACTTTTGATATGTTTTAGATTTTCAATATTTGGTGTGCATGACGCGTTGTTTGTCGTAAGACTGCCTTGGAAATCAAACAGAGTCGACGACAAATTATTTTTACGACCACCTACACTTTTTGCGCTTCTAATCATAAACAGAGGTTTTATATGATATTATATACATTATATATAAATTATATTTAGAAGTTCGCAATAGAAAAACACTTTAAATCTTTTATTCCTCTTTCGCGCAAAAATCAATCATGAGACATTGAGACTAACAATTGAATCGAATAACAAAGGACCAAACAGTGAATTGCATTGCTCTTTCTTAAGCAGCAGCCTACTCTAAAGTTGTCTCACATGTAATGCACAGAAGGTGAAAATGCGTTTGAAGGAGAGTGGTGGATACAGAAGTTACTTTAACAGCGGTCTTTTCTTCTCGCTGTTTTAGCTCAAGACTTACAAACTCAGATCGATAGGAATGCATGTGACCTCACTTGAAATGATTGTATCAAACCAGACATCTATTTCTGTCTTGTCACGCAATGTGCGCTCGATCGTCCTTCGCATTGTACAATGTAGGCCTACATGCATGTACATTGTACAATGCGTACATGTATAATAGATGTGTGAGCCTATATATACAGTATGCGACAGGGTTCCTCTGTTTCCTTTTACGGATCTCTTATTACAGTGTGGATAATTAACTAGGCTAATATTATTGCAGAATATGAACTTTTCTAAGAAATTTTATAAGTTTCTACCTCTATATTATGGGCCAATTATACTCCTTTCGTTTAGGCCTAGGTCGGTTCGTGTATGTAGGCCTACGTTTTAATTTACTGCACATTTATCTTCTTTTGCCTATAGCATTCATCTATCTGATTCAATAGATGGCCTACATTTCCTCCGCCCTTTACTTATCATTGTGTGCGTTGCTGTGAGATCTCTTCTTGTCTCGTCCACACCGACCACATCTAACCATTTCACTTTGGCATAAACACTTGTATCTGAAACAAGTCCTTTGAATAATCGTCTGCTCCTAGAATTTGTCAACTGCTCTTTTCGCTTCCCAACAAACTATTGCGTCAGTACTTGTGTGCCCCTTTGTCTGTCCGACTGCCAGTTTGTCTTTTTTGTCTGCCTGTCTGCCTGACTGCGTTGTGTTCTGTGTCTGGATAACATTGTCTGCCTTTATGCTTATTTATATTCCCTATTTCTAGTTGTCGCATCTGTCTGTTGGTTAGCTTTGTCTGTCTGTCTGTCTGTCTGTCTATCTGTCTGTCTGTCTGTCTGTCTGTCTGTCTATATCTCGTCTCTTCAGGAATATTTATGGCGAAGAAAAAAGTTGAAACCGGAAAGGATTGCAAAGCAGATGTCATCTCTTCTGACGACCAATCGAAAGAAGTCTTGATGGTAAACACTTCGTCAGACGCATCTATAATTCTATATAGTGGCAGATCGACATCAACACACTCACTTACTTACACACATGGCTATATAAATATATATATATATATATGTAGCGACCATTCGTGTCCGAATTTAGAAACTTGTCGTCGTCGTGTGGCTCGTCCACGGACTGTAAAACTGTGTACAAGTCTTAAATCGGGCAATCAAGTCGAGCACCATCTTCTCACGACGACACACTCACATACAGCTCATGTCTGAGCAAGACAGATACTATAGAGTGTAGAATGCTTATCGACATATTACATTGTCTGGTGATGTTCTCGTTTATTGTAGCCTGGAAACTTTTAAACGCCATTGTGTTTGAAGTCTGAGGGTTTCAGGTCGAAAGGGCGTATACGAGGTTTTTAGAAGAGCAAGTCGTAATCTATGATTAGAATCATAATCATTATTATGCACATTGCAGCAATCGGTGATCGATGATCTATAAGGAGTAAGTTCGAATGGTTTCTTGGATTTAACTCCGCCACTGGTTGTTCTTTGCCAGTGCCAGTCCCAAGCCTGGATAAAGGGGGAGGGCGACACTAATCATCTTTGATATGGCAGTGTCGGTAAACATGTAACAGGCAGTTTCTTGGATTAATTAATTATCACACTGATCGTCTACTATACTGAGCCACGTATAATTATATGTCGCTGGGTTGCAGTGATATCACCACTGTATAGTATTGCATACCTGTAACTGACACCAAGCATTTATGAGGCGCCTCTAGCAGCTGTACACAATGCATGCAGAGACGTCAACATCAACGAATTGGTCAACCATTAGACAACGTTACCAGACAAACTATACCGCTGAACGTTCCAGCCACATTATACTCTTTTCAGAAGTTCCTTCTACGAAACTCGGAGCTTCGCTGAGATCGACGAAGCTCTTCCAGCTACTTGTTCGACCGACGACCGATCGCTGACAGGCGGATGTAGGGAGGGGTCTTGTCTGCTTCGTCTAAAGAGAGAGAGAGAGAGAGAGACAGACAGACAGACAGACAGACAGACAGAGACAGAGAGAGAGACAGAGACAGAGACAGAGACAGAGACAGACAGAGACAGCAGAGAGACAGAGAGAGAGAGAGAGAGAGAGAGCGAGAGAGAGAGAGAGAGAGAGAGAAGAGAGAGAGAGAGAAGAGAGAGAGCGAGAGAGAGCGAGAGAGAGAGAGAGAGAGAGAGAGAGAGCGAGAGAGAGAGAGAGAGAGAGAGAGAGAGAGAGAGAGAGAGAGAGAGAGAGAGAGAGAGAGAGAGAGACAGAGACAGAGACAGAGACAGAGACAGAGAGAGCGGGTGGTGCATAGAAGATACTCCATCCAGCTGGTTCCTGTCGTATGAACGCCGCTGCCTTCAACTCGTCCGACGAGTGAATACAGCGTCGGTGGCTCAAACGTGTCTTCAATATCAATGAATGACAAATGATGGGATTAGGCAACCACTAACTACATGTCGGCTTCTCCCCCATCTGCCTTTGTCTGCCTTCCCAGACCGTCTTCCTGCCATTCTTCCTCTCTTCCTCCTCTGCCTGCAGATCCTATATCTTCCACCTCTCACAATCTCTCGCCCTTTCCTTGCCTGCCTTCTCCATCTGCCTTCCTGTAGTCCTTAATCTTATCAGCGCGGCTGTCCAACATCTGTTTCAAAGATTCCTCGCTTCTTAGCCGTGAGACTGACTCCTCCATGAAATCCGGAAACCAAAGTGGCTCTGAATAAGGTTCCGCTGTTTATTCCATGGATCATACTTCCAGATGGAAACGCATATCGACTTATTGAAGGTTAAACATCATGGAATAGTCTAGAACTGCTCAATAGCTACACGTAGGCCTATACATTGTAGTCTACTTCAGGCTACACTTCGATCAATCATCGCAAAGGAATTATCATTAGGTCTACTTGCAAGCCTATACGCGCATAATCAAATTTACATGCTATATCAATAGATTCACTACGCATATAAAAAGCACCAAATTAATTGTTTTATCGAATTACTGAAATTGATACAAAACTATACACTGTGTCCGGATTAAAAAAGGATACATGTAGCGAATATAAAAATAAGTAGCAAATATTCATCGAATTTTAAAATCCAAGTACCGTTTTAATGGCCACCATGCATACCACCACCACTATCATCATCGTCGTCGTCGTGGTCATCATCATCATTATCATCATCAGGTTAGCCACTGTAGAATTGCTTGTTTACATCTACATATAATAGGCCCATAGTCCGTTGTATGTGTAACACGATTGATTCTTCTTTTGCGACAAAGATAGACTGATATGGAGTACACACGACATAATATAGGGCTTTCGTGTGGATCAAGGACCATGAAACTGATTTAAAGAAATGCATTGACTGCCTTAAAATTTTCTTGTTCAAGCATGAATCTGATGTCTCTATAGGCTACAGACGGTATTCACACGCCACGTGAGGTTAACGTGAGGCGCTATATAAATGCCCACGTGCACACATACATGCACATAGATTATGTTAATGCAAGTGTGTGACACTATGTATCAGACATGAAAGAACAAATCTTGCAGAGGAGATATTCACTTAAGGAGGAGAAGCTGGGACGACGTGATTGCGTGTGTCAGATTGTATTGCGCCAATCCTAATTGGTCATTGGTCATTGGTCCACAGACGAGATTAATGCTGCCCAGAGCCGTTTGTATGTGTGTGCGTGTGTATATGTGTGTATATGTGTGTATGTGTGTGTGCGTGTGTGTGTATGTGTGCGCGCGTGTGTGTATACTCGAATGGTGACACTTATGAGCTCGGTTCGGCGTGATCAATCGACTCCGACGTTGCATCTCTTTTGAAAGACGCTTCTGTCAAAAGACGCTATATAAATGTCCAGACGTATGCATCACGATCTCGGTCGACTGCACTCAAGTGTTGCTCTCTTTCCGGTTGGCGCCATTCCTCGCACTTCACCTTCTTCTTTCTTTCTTTCTTTCTTTCTGTCTTTCTTTCTGTCTTCTTCCTTCATTCTTCTTATTCTTCTTCTTCTTCTTCTTCTTCTTCTTCTTCTTCTTCTTCTTCTTCACCTTCTTCTTCCTGTTCTTCTTCTTCTTCATGTTCTTCTTATTATTATCATCATTATTATCATCATTGTTATTATTATTATTATTATTATTATTATTATTATTATTATTATTATTATTATTATTATTATTATTATTATCATTCGTCTTCTTCACCTTCTTCTTCTTCCTGTTCTTCTTCTTGTTCTTGTTCTTCTTTTTCATCTTCTTCTTTTCCTTCTTCAGCTCCAATGACATTCTCTGTTGACGTCACGTGATGCAGTTCTCCAGGGTGTGCGTTCCATCCTAGCACAATGAGACGGACAATACCACTTTCCATTTCCACTATATTTTTATAGTTTCGCTAATTTCGTTTGCTATAATTATACCTGTTTCATTGTTGTTTCTAGTGGTTTTTACTTGGGCGACGTTTCCACACAATCATGGCTACGCCGCTGACATTTCACGTGGTGTCAATACATACCAACGCAACCGACACGATCTTAATCTCCGAAATTTCTAAAGCGTCACCCAAAAACCAAGCGTAGGGCACCAGCTTATTCACGAGCGCTGATCTATTTTTAATATTGCGACAACTTCGTTTAAACTCACGATAGGCTATATGCATTCTATTCGTGCGATTACATAATGCTGCAAAATACACTTAATTGCACAATTCATAATTGTGAATAATTTCGATTCTCAATCGCTGTTTTCTTTTCTCAAAATTGACTCATTTGATTGATTGGTTGATTGGTTGATTGATTGTTTGATTGTTTGATTGATTGATTGATTGTCCTTCTGTAATCAAATCGCCGCGTCACTTCAGTTTTAACGCGTCATGAAGTCTTAATCTGTTGCAAATATAAAAAAAACAAGAAAGATGGCTCTGCAGAGGGCATCCTGAAATCCAGGTAGCCTACCAGTAGCTAAAAAAATTCGGCAGCAGAAGCGCCTAAGCAAATTCACACACAGACAGTCAGACAAACGGGGTGATTTACCGTGATCATCAGCAGCAACACTGCATCATTGCCTATACAAAGTATACATGTATGTAGAACAGCATCATTGCCTATACGTGTATGTAGCCTAGAATTTAGATTGCAGAAAACCCATTAATTTACGTCGCATATATCAACTTTTTGAACGGACGATCTCAATTTCTCGGAAATTCAGCCTTTGTATTATAGGCTACCGAAGCGGATTATTCAAATTTAATGCCTAGGTTATGTGGCGCCGATGGCTTTGAATTGGCCCTGAATCTCATCAGGCAGCAGGGTTGTTCAATAAAATTGTCTTTGTCGTTTCGCATAAATCTTTTATTTTACCGTATTCCAGCATTAAATTTTTTGTACAGCATTTGCCGATTGCTATAATGCTATATAGGCTATGCAGTATGCATGGCGCCGTTATTAAGACCTTTGTGATTTACGGTAATTAGAATTTGTCCTATTTATATCTTCTATGTATAATTTCACATATTATATCGGTCTGCATGGAACATGGACGGATGTATTCGACGCAAAAAATGGTTGACTTGATTTGTGGATTACCATTATTTCGATGCATCGTTCTTCGGAGAATAGCCTAGGCTACTTGAAATAATACGACAACACAGTCGATTTCGGCTTTCGTCTTCCAAAAAAACGATCTATCGATTCAAAACCTAAACGACTTTCTGATCAATCTTCGTCGTTTTCAGAATCCATCTATTTCGATCTGTATAAATGGTCCCTCAGTCATTCCTATCTGTGAATTTATTGTCCATTCTGATGTCCCGATAAAATAGCTATTTTCAGTGACGAACTTTAGGGTAAGCTCTTCCAAGCACTTTCATAGCGTCCACTCGGGATGCACCCCCTACGCTTCAATTTCCATTAGGCACAATAAAGTTATGCAATATAAAAAAGAAATATGACGGATGACTGGTAGATTTGCAAATGACTTGAAGAAGTAACGCTGACTTGGGCCTACTCTGGCCACGAAAAGCTAAAAAAAAAGTCAATGACAGTAAAACAAGCGAGATGCATTAACGCAATTAGGCAATAATAAAATGTCAAGAGCCAATTGTTAGAAGCAAAGAATTAGAAAACCAAATAGGGGCCTACAGTTTCTTCATTAGCTAATTACATAACGGAAAAGCCCACGTTAAATTGCAGGGACTATAATAGATCTACAAATATATAAAATATAAATGTTTAAATACAATACAATACAATACAATACAATATACAGCCAATTTTCGATTCATGTCAAGACTGGACCCACTGGTTCCTGTCTTGACACTTTGGACTTGTACATGCAATGATGATGGAGTTTCAACTCCAGATGCAGCGACTTCGCTTCAGTTAAATACAATACACTACAGAAGAATATTTGCAGGTATCACTATACGTAGCCAACTTTTCAGGGTAGGAAGGACAGCCTGAACAGGACGCTTGCAGCTCAATTAAAATCTAAGAGTAGCCTACATGAGCAACTCGGTTGAATCAACCTCCAGTGTATAGGCTACCTAGAGTAATTTTATAACATAATTTGTTTCACAGGTCAAGTATTTTGGTGCCTTGTTTTTAGGAAAGGCAAACGTTTGTGAGTGAGCACATGCATAAAA